>JAIGNY010001799.1:195000-205000 GCA_020152595.1 Chiridota heheva | reverse complement strand
CAGACAGGTAGCCGAACATCAAACGCGGTGTTAATTCACTTCCCGTCCCGGACAAGTCAAGTTTAGGAATAGGTCTCTAGCTTCAGCCTCAAGGATTTGACTGGCGTGCGTTAAGATTTTCTGGAATTCTGATATTGCGCGTTATAAGAATCACGATTAAAACATATTTAGCAGCATATTAAAATGTGTTGATGAATGAATCCAAACTATGTATTCCATATTTTCTCAAAATTTAAACTTTTGGTTTTAGTTTTGTTTTATACTGAAAATACGCAGCTTTTTTTTTATTTGCAGTGAGAATATTTTGGACCCATGAAACACTGTGGGCGATGCTGCTATGACTATGCACGCCAGGTGCAGATTTACGTTATGATTATTTACCAACAATCAGGGATTTGATCCAATAACAAATCCCTGCCAGAATATTCATGTCGATTACATAAATATTCATGTCGATGACATAACCTCATTCCGTACCATACTACCTTTAATACAGAACAGTTTCCCAGACGAATTCCTCGAAATCTGAACGATGGACCCATAATATAGTCACGAGTTTGTTATCCTTTACAACCCATACATTTGAATATTCATGTTTTGTTTGTTACTCAAGCCTATGCACCTTCCAGTGGCTTCCAAGAGTTTTAATCCCTACACTAAACACGTACAATACAAATGCTGCACCATGTTCAATGGCAGCTTCCATAGTATGTTTGGTCCTTAGAAGTAAAGGATCTTTCGATGGAGAAAAAGATAAAATAAATGGGTAAAATAATCCATTCTTTGCTGATAAACAGTCATAAGAAAGTTACAGTAAAATTTACTGTAATATGTGGTGTTGTTAAGAGTAGGAATAAGAACACTGAGCGTAGCAGAAGTGTCAAATAATACATTCACTCAAGCACCTTCAGTCTCTGCCTCTATGAGCATTTTAATTTGTTTTATAGATTTTTACAACAACTCACATCATCATCTGATCATATTTATTTCAGCATAGTTTTGTGTTAGTCTCGATGTTGTTTAGCTTTGATTGAGTAAAATCTTGTTCAGAATGAATTAAGCTTTATCAAAATTTCTTGACATGGACAAAATTTCTGAAATAAATTTTAACTAGCTATGATTTATAAGGCCTTTTTATATAATTTGGTCAAAACTGTAAGAAAACGCTAAAGATTTGCAAAAGTTCCCTACATAAGTTATGAAGTTGTTATGCCTGGTAGAATGCTTAGAAACAATCAAGGCGATTTTTTTTTTTTTTTAAATGATTATAATTTTAAAAGCATGTAAGGGTGCTGGAACTTCAGCGTTTGTGTGAAGGAAAATTTGTCCCGCATCGTTGGGGTTTACTCCTCTGCACTGCCCAGCTCCCCCTAAAAGTACACCCAGAAATGTGAGCTATGGCAGGTTGGCTGATGAATGCACATATTATAACTTCTGGTTAGTGAGGTATTTTAAAGTAAGAATATAATTGAAAATTTGCATGTGTTCATATACAAAAACAAATCTTCACTCATCTTAATACAAAATAAGACAATGTAAAAGTTTAAGTTTTGAAACACTGCGTCGTGACGGAGGTTACGTGTCTTTAAGAGGGTATTGAACGTTTTAAAGAAGACATAACGTAAAATATACTAGCTTGGTATGTGATAGAGATAACCCAACTACCAAAAACCCCATCATAAAATTGTATTCTATTCTCAAGTTATCCAAGTTTGGAGTTGAAACATGGACGCTGCCATTTTGATTTGAAATCATACCAATAATGACATAATTTGCCCTATGTGCTAGTACACATTTATGTCTTTCTTTAAAACCCTCTTTTAAATTTTCATTCCAAAAAGACTTGACATGAGGTTCTAAGGATTTGAATAATTAATGTAATATTACAAATAAAAATTCACAGACCCATGCAAAGGAAAACATATTTTTTTAAACTTATGAAAATTTGAAATAGATTATAAAAAAATGCATTAATATTCTAATATGTACTGGGTGTATGACATCATTTGAAATCATAATATCACATATTTTGTTACCTTCATGGCCGTGCGAGCTTGGGTTTGTGTTGGGTAGCTGCAGGGGACGTATTTATAACAGATGCCCGCCCATTAGTGCACACACCTTTAAAGTCAAGAGCTCTGATGATCATGGGCCATTTTATGGCATCAAAAACTAAAAATCTTCCAGGGCTTCGCCCCTTGGACCCTATCAGAGCTGCGTCCATAAACCCAACAATTGCGGCCGAAGTTTTAGGGGAAATTTCTTCTCTGTCTGTTTAGAAATAGTTACCCAAATGCTTTTTTGAGTAGATTTTAACATTAAAATTGATAATTTTCTTCTTTTTTTCAATTACATTTCGAATTTTTGTCTTGATTTTATGCCACCTTGGGACAAAAGAAAAAAGAAATCTTAAGACCAAGACTTGATCCCGACAATTTTGCCCAAATTTTCTCAATTTTCAGTTTATTTTCGTCTGCAGTATGTTTAACAATGGTAACCCAAATGCCTATCAGATATTAACATCAGAATATAGAATTTCCCTCTTTTTATCATTTACGTTTTGGAACTATGTATGTTTGTGAAGATTTTAGCCATAAGAAAAACAAGAAATCTTCAGACCATGGCACAATTTTCCTCGAAGTCTCTCAGTTTTAAGGGGAAATCATTCATGTACCTCTTTAGAATTGGTAACCCTATATAATGCTTATCTGAGTAGATTTTAACATGAGAATTTGAAATTGTTTTCTTATCATCACTAGAAGGGAATGTTTCGTGTCATAAGTATATTCAAAAGTGAACGCTGATAACGTCACTTCCGAATTTCAATTGTTCCTATTGATCGCGAAAAATATGTAAAGTTATCGATTACACATTCTCCGGACCAAACACAGGAGCCTACATGTGTTTTTGATAACATGACAGATTTCTCGCGATAAATTAGAAAAATTGAAAACCGGAAGTGACGTTACCAGCACGGCGGCGCTTACTTCTAAATTCATTTATTGAACGATACCTTTCCTTTAAATTTTCCGAAGTTCGTCAATTTGTGTTGATTTGCATTTTACATTTTGGGGCATCAAAGACAATACAACTTCAGAGCTTACAAGAGCTTCGCCTCTAGACCCACTCCAAGGGGTCCTTAAGGGGGATTTATTTTCCTGGATTCCTACTATTGCTTCAGCCCAGGACCCCACGATTTACATTTTGGAACTTTTCGTTGATTTTCAGTTATTTGGGGGCATCAAAAACAAAAAATATTAAACCAGGGCTTCGTCCATGAGCCCCTCAATTTGGCCTGAATTTTCTCAATTTCAGGGAAAATTTCTCCTGCTGTCCTACATGTCCTATGCGTGTTTAGAAATGGTAACCCAAATGTTTATCCAGTAATCTGAGTAGATTTTAACACTGGAATTTAAAATTGTCCTCTTTTCATCACATGTATTTAGATTTTGGAAATTGGTGTTGATTTTAACCAATGTGCGGCATCAAAATCAAGATGCTTCGCCGCTGAACCACAATTTTACCCAAATTTTCTCAATTTGCAGGGAAAATTTTCCCTCTGTTTGTTTAGAAATGGTATAACCCAAATGGTTATCTAAATTGATTTTAACATTATAATTAATTTTTTTTTTCTTCCATCAATCAAATTATCGAACTTTGTGTTGATTATTAGTCATTTTGGAGCACCGAAAACAAGAAATCTTTGGAGCTTCTGGGGCTTCGTCCACCCTACCCCGAAAAAATGCTTCGCCCCTATAGACCTCGCCAGTTGCCCGTGAGATTTTTGGTAAGTCGGGCAAATGTAATTTTTCGTCGTTTACAGTTCTCTTAACCCCCGCCCCCAAGTCAAGTTACGCCCCTACGCATGAAGAGGGTGAGTACAATGAGGAATATTCATTTTTGATGTTAATTGTATTGATTAATGTAATTTAACCATATCAACAAAACGAATTAATTGTCATTGTACAGCAAATATAACACTAGATCAAATGTCGTGTATTATCGACATTTTGTTTTAGCATGTCTTTTACAGTATTTCTGTAGATATTTGTTCACATTCTTTCAATTGATTAGTAATGTTAGTTTTATTGATTAATTCGATTGAACGATATCGACAGAAACAAGGAAATTGTGATTGTGCTGCACATACATTCATTAGATTTCATACCATGTGTTATTAGAATATTGTTTTCACATATCTTCTACAGCATTTTCGTAAAGCGACAACTCCACTCGAATCGAACAAACACATTGAAAGTGCACATGTTCCATTTGAAAAGGGAATCCAATTTTGGTATTGATTTCCAATGTTGATTTTACTGAATAATGTGTGTTTTAACGATATGGACAAAAATGCAACTAGAGAACATACTAGGTATTGCTGAACTAGTGTTTTAACCCAACTGCTACAACATTTTCTTTAAACAACCTATAAGAAATTGGAAAAACTATTCCATTTGACAATTGTCAGATTGTTCACATTTTTTTATTGAATTTTAATGATGGTTTTATTGGTTATTTCATACAAAAGACAAATAAATTGTCAATTATAGCAATTTATGCATTTGATAACATACCATGTACTTTTAAGATATTGTTTTAACCTGTCTTTTACAAAATTTTCGTTAAGCAACTTCTACTTGTCAGAAATTGGAAAAATATGTACACTTTCCATTTGACAAATTTCCATTTGACAAATGTCCACGTTTCTTTAATCAATTTGATAGAAAGATATCGACAAGAATTTCCATTGTACAGCTAACGCACGGTATGTCATAGCTAACATACTATGTTTTGTTAAAATATTGTTTTAACCTATCTTCAGAATTTTCGTAAAAAATAATCCCAACCGATTTAAAAATCCCTTTTGAAGTGTACACATTCCATTTGAGCAATCTAACATTTTTTGATTGATTATTAATGTTGGTTTTATTGGTTAATTTGATTAAACAATATTGACAGAAAATTGAAATTTTGTATACAGCAAAAGCATGCACTAGATAATATACTATGTATTATTATAACATTGTTTTAACCTATCTTCAGCATGTTCGTAAAACAACCCCCAAAAGAAATGAAAAATACATTCTAAGTGCACACTTTCCTTTGACAAGTGTTCCCAATTTCATTTTCAGTCACAAAAATGGAGAAGTATTTCAGTTGCTAAGATCCCTATTGACATACATATGAAGTGTAATGGACTGCATATTTCCAGCAATACACTGCTGATATTGTAGAAGTGCTTTAGTGATTAGGTTACGCGCAAAATGTAAGGCTTTATCTTTTCATATAATTTCACCTGTAGGATATTTGAAACGAGATGATTTACCCAAGAAGTACTTCACATCGTCTCTTGACCAGACAGTAAATAGCCTCTAACACACTGTGTAAAGGGCTAGGATAAAATAAAAACGCTTTCCTCGAAGTAATGACCCCGAAATGAGTACTCGGGAGTTTTATGAAATCTTTGTAGCTGTTATTCTCTGTGCAAGATGTTGTACAATAGCAGCGTTTGAATGAAGTCTAACGTTGGCATGGGTATTTGGTTGACAATGTTGAAAGTGGATTAAAATAACAGATGAACGTGGATACCATGGAGATCAGAAATACAATACAATCCAACGTTTCTGATTGGTCAAAATGTTTAAACAATCACCGGTTATGCACCGACAAACCAATTATAATTACCGCCGCAGAAAAGACGTTACTAAAATGATCATGATTATTGGTGAACAGCAACTTTCATTTATTGAGAAATAAGATTACTTTTCAAACCAAAAGAGGTACTCAAGGCTAGATTCCTTTTCTTTGCCCAATTATCTTCATGACGTATATAAGCCTTTTTTTTTTTTTTTTCAAGAGGATCTCAATAATATTATTTTAATCTTTTTATCACAAAGCTTCCCGAAGATTGCCTTCCGCAATATTTGCAACATTGCATGATTCCACTTTTCTTCACAGATCATTTCAGCCTGCATACTATAGGTGACCAAAAGATGAGGAGCAAAGTTTGGGCATGGAATGATGTACTAAAGATCAGAAAATACAGCAACATTAATTGCATTAGAGTTTCTTTAAAAGAACATTGCACTTTCTAAAGATTTTAACTTTGACAGAAAAAAGTTCATGTTCATACTAATTTTAAAATTCTCTTAAGTTTATAGTGCCGAAGCTTCTTCAGAATAGGTCATACATTTCTAAGTTTTGCACACATTTCATGCATCATAGCATAAACCGACAGAAAAACATTCAACATTTTTCTAAACAATTTTTACTGTGTAGCTTTACTTGATAAAGGACAGTAAACCTGTTCGAAACGTCGTGGATTTTTTGTTGATCAAAGTTCTGTAGATTTAGTTCAGCCAGTGTTTTTATATGTGACTAAGTATTCTTTTGGAAACACTAAAAGAGCTTTTGTGTTGTACGGTGGTTCTCTTCTTGTTTTAATCTATATACAAAAGAGCTTTTGTGTTATATACTGGTACGCTCTCTCCCCCTCTCTCTCTCTCTTTCTTTATTTCTCTCTCTCCTCCCTCCTCCTCCCCTCGCTCTCTAAACAATGATTGAAGTGTTCAAATACTGTTCTTCTTTGTTGCGTCTGTGATGTACTTGAAAACTTATTTTGATAGATATGGCCACCTTTATTCAGAGTTTTCTTCTTTCTATCCAATTTTTAGTGCTAAAACTTCTTCCAAATAGACGATGCATACCCAAGAATTTGCACACATTTCATGCATCATATCATATATTGACTGAAAAACATTAAGAAAAACATACAAGATACATTCAAGCACTTTTAAAGTAAATGCAGCGTTATAAATGAAGCCATTAAAAATACAGACAATTTAAAATCTTCTAAATGTAACATTTTCACTATTCGTTTTGCATTGCTAATAGTATCCGATTACTATTCAACATTCTGCAAAGCGGCATAAGATATTAACATCGTTTTTCAGCAACTTTTTTCTTTAATAGTCCTATATAACATAATTTCACATAAAGATTTACAAGAGTATTCCTTCAAACATGTCAAATAATAATTGTTAATGTCACCATATTTGTATTATACCAGTCCGCTTCGTACCTCAATCGGGAGAACAGATCGGGAGATCCTTTACAGAAGTATCCCACAATGCATCTATCCAAAATCAAAGTTTGTATAGGATTAACATACGAATCAGACACATTTTGAGTGCGGGAAACTCAACCACTGCGAAGGCTTCAAATTGTTCTTCACGATTTGAAATAATGGCATATGAGTGATCTTTTCACCGTGCGCTTTTAAAATTCACCGTGCGCTTTTCGAGAAATTTGAAGAAAAGTGATAAATTCTTATTATGTGTTACTGTTAGGCAGTCGCGCTTTAACAAGATTTTCTGAAATTATGAGATATAACTTGGGGACTTGTGAAAATTATTTAGCAATAAATGCGTGATAGTAACGAAGTTGTTTTTCTTTCGCAAAATTGAACAATCATGAATAAAGCAAACTTTATTACAAATCTTCAATAAAATGACCGATAAGCCTCTATGACTGATATTTAAAAATGGCGGCTTCCATATGTCATTGTAAGCTTAGTGCGCATGCTTGAGTCTCCCGATCGGGGGCCTTATTGATTACCCGAGCGGCGGTATGAACCGAACTGTATATTGAGTAAATTGTATGCCTTGGGTGAATTGCCGTGATATACGTGAAGCATAGTTTTCTAGGGCTTGATCGATATACTGAACCAAAAGGTCTTATTATTCTTCAGGGTTTTACGTGGCTTAACCGTGTAACATACGTGAGCAGGTTATCATATCAATTTTACCTTGAGTCTAGTCCCCTGAAAAGCGCACTAAAAGGAGGTTACTTGACTAAATCACAATATTTAAAACTTATATCATTTCTATCCTCATAAAGCATAATGTTCTGACAGTTTTGTCTTGTTAATGGCTTTATAATTTATTGCATCAGATACGTTGCCTTGTATTGATATTTCTTTTAGATGAACTTGGTATGAAGATTCCATATCAATAAGATCAAACATTTTTGGATCGACAGAGTTCGTCGAAAGAAACATCAAGGACAGCACCGCGAATCAAATTATCAATGCTTCAATTCCAAAAAAAAATTCATAACTCTTGATTTCAACTTTTGTTATATTTGCAGCATTTTCCAAAAAAACAAGAAATAACGTTTTAAGAAATGAAGGATGAAATAGCCGACAGTATGACTGTTGATCCCATGACAATCAAAACCACCTTGACTTGGCACTGGATACTCGATTACAGCAAAGTAAACATTGGAGCATAGGCAATAACTGGTTTTGGACATCTGTATTAAGTCAAACCTATTTAGAATACCAATCACTATAGCTTTCATGACATCTGTATGAAGACAAACCTGTGTAGAACACCAAATCACTATAGCTTTCATGACATCTCTATGAAGTCAAACCTGCTTAGAAGACTAATTACTATAGCTTTCATATTGTTTAATTGGCATTTATAATTAATCAAAAGAGCTCCCAAAAAGAGTTATTGTCATTTCATATTCATTTTGCATATTGAGGTACCAACAAGCGGTTGAGCCACATGAACTGATCGAAGCAAAT
Source organism: Chiridota heheva (assembly GCA_020152595.1). Classification (NCBI taxonomy): domain Eukaryota; kingdom Metazoa; phylum Echinodermata; class Holothuroidea; order Apodida; family Chiridotidae; genus Chiridota; species Chiridota heheva. Next base: position 196,404 of record JAIGNY010001799.1, on the reverse strand, counting down.
ATTACTATATACGTGTTGGTCAAAAATTACATCAGGATAACATCAAGATTTGATTCAGTTTAGGCGTTTGATTAGGCGTCCATAGTTGATAGCCTTTCCAGAATAACTCACGTCTGATAATTTTATTTTATTTTTTCACTAAAATTACTTCGTTTATCATGCCCTGATAGTCTTGAAGACAAAAGTCTTCATTGGTGAATGTTACTTTATGGAACGAAGTTTGGTGTCGCATCAACCAGTCAATGGGTTTTGCATGTCATCAATCTAATCGTCGTTGGTGAACAGCTTGGTGAACAGAACTAGTGTTGAAGTCTTTCCTGGTACGTTTACTGTGTGTTGGTGGTGTAATTGTGTATGTAAACGACGCATCGTTCGTTTTGATTTGGCGCGCAATGTGTATGGTAACGTGGTAATGACATTACATATCCTTATCCTTAGCCATCTTTACATATCCAGTAGTTTGATTGTTACTTCCGCGTGAATCATGCATTACACAAAATTTGGCATAACAGTTCTACACAAGCTGACAAGCGTTTCCCTATAGTGATTAATTCTCTCTTTTCGTTTGTATTCTATGTTCCAGACCGCCTGGTAAGAAACACATCATTCTATAAATCTTAACAGCAAGCCTGCAAATCGTACTATAGATATACATTCTGATATTCCACATCGGTATTCAAAGGACTACAAACAAATTACTTAAAACATAAAATATCAACGATTACAGTTTAAATCGGTAAGCAGCAAATTTGGATGAATTCTTTGAATTATACGTGTCAAACAGATTGCAAATGCTATGTGGAGTTTTTAAGAAGCCCAAATGGGTCTTATGTTAACGAGGACTTGAGTCAAAACTCCGTCCCTAATAACCGATAAAGGATGACAAATTGTTGATAAAATTATCTCTTTTAGAGATCAGTTTGCTTCCAGAGGGAGTCAGTAGCGAATTTACAGATTTTAGTTGGACGGGCAAAATAATGTGTGTGTGTATGGAGCGAAGGAAAAGAAGGAGGGAAGGAAAAGGGGGGTTGGGGGATGGGGGAGTGGTGGGGGGGGGGGGAGGGGGGTGAGCACCATATTAAAGCATAATTTGATTCTTTATCAGAAAAGAAGAAGAATTCAAAATCTTGGGGGAGGCAATTGCACCAATTGTGTCTATGATGAGCCGACCATGGGTGAATGCTGCTTTATTATTTTTATATACCATAAGTTCAAGGAAGAGATAATCTTTATCAAACGAATTGAATGAGAATTATCATCCTCTAGTTATATACCGAGAAACGATTATGAAATAAAATGAATTGACTTCCGTGGTATTCAAAACGTACGCATGTTGTACAAAACAAAACACTTTCGCGGGTAATACAAAAATGAAACTCCCATAATAATACATTTGTAATCTGC
>JAIGNY010001799.1:187500-190000 GCA_020152595.1 Chiridota heheva | reverse complement strand
TTTCCGCGTCTTCCGCGTTTTCGTACTGGCCAAAATAAGTCATGGTATTACTGCTTGCGTATGTTTGGTTCAGTGCTTCGGAAGGAGGTGAAACACATGTGCCGGTGTAAAAGTAATTTTTACCCTTCCCTCACCCCTTCCCCCTTCCCCTTTTCCACTTTCCGCCTCCCCTTTTCCCTTTCCCCCTTCCCCCAGTAATTTTATTTTCTAAGAAATTTGGGCTCCCAGAAAATCAGACAATTAAGCCGTAGCCATCCAGTAAATTTGGTCCCCCTTATAGTAAAAACGATCAGCTAGGAAATTTCTTAAGAAATTTGGAGACCAAAACTTTGTCCCCCTTTTGCAAGAAAAAGCCCTTCTTCTCCCTTTACAGTAAATCTCACTGCCGTTTTGCGTAAAACACGATTTGTTTTTCTTCAGTGTATCCCAAAGGGTACTTCCCAAATAGAAAAAGTATTTTATTTCTTTTTCACCGAAGAACTTACTGGAAGCCATTTTCTGTTTGTGGGCAAATTCTACGAATAACAACAGCGCTGTATTTCGTACCTAATTATTACTAAATTCGGTTTTAGCTTATAACTTCAGTATAAAAACTTAAGTAAAGGAACCGCACAGACACACCAGTAAATTACCTAGTAAAATCAGTCCAGAGGGGACCACATTCACTAGACATTCCTTAGGAAATAAGGACCGGGGCTCAAATTTCTCAGGAGGGGGAAGGGGGGGAAGGGAAATTTACTATCAAACTGGTCTTACTACATGGGTATGTTCGATTCAGCGTGTAAATACTTTGAAAGATCTGGTTTAAGGATAAGAGACTCTCGTTGAGATAATATATTGTTTACACTTTAATGTGACACTTTCAATGCCGAAAGGGAGGTCGGTGAAGTTTCCCTCGGCCATATGTACCCGGATATTTTTTTGTGGCAAAACTAACATAACAAACTTAACTACAGTGCCAAAACCCGTAAAAAAAACACGATTCACAATTAAATAGGACTTAAATTAGCTGGAGATCTCTTCAGAAATTTTCGAGAAATGAGGGGCCTTCAAATGTTAGTTTTCCCAGAGGCCTTGCGATTTTCTCTGCGGTCCTGGACCATTTTGGCATACTTTCATTAAATGTTTGCACGAAAAGTAGCAACTTACATGCAGCCTACCACGAATCATATATACGTATTTTCAAGTAAAATTCAAACTCACTCTCATACAAGAGTATAAGTACATGGTTTCACTATCATTCAACAGATTATCATATAGCTTTCTTTCTATTATTTCTACAGAGTATATTGCGCAATACTCACCTTAATGGAGATCACGTTTTCATCAAAGCGTGAAAAAAATACAATTAAAATAAAACTATAATTCAAAGAAAAGAGGGAGGGTCATCCAGATAAACAGGATGAAAACTTTGGTTAACTTTACTAGCTTTGTTTGATACAAAAGGCATCACCGACACGTTCCAAAGTTGTAGTGAATAATCTGCATACCTAACCGAAATTAATACATACAAACAACTTTGCAAGTAGTCTCTAATTCACGGCTACCCTAGTTTATCATGAGGACTATGACCGAAGAAGGAAGTTTATTTTCTTATACGAAGTATCACTGAAACAGAATTCATTTAGGCAAAAATAAAAGCAGCCCCAAGTAAGATCTTGCATTATAATCTGTCTGTCTGTACTTTTGTATGTATAATGTAAATGCATTTTAGTGCAATAATTCATTTATGCTATAGATCCATGAAACTTGCTTGTAAGGGTCACCTTGTGAACTCTTTAGATGCAAGTTTGTAATAAATCAGATGTAATTTATTTTCATGAACATGAGGTAACATTTGAAGCAACTTAATGACTTAAGTGGGTTATGTAAAGCTTGAAGTTGAATTTGAAAATGAATTATCAACCAAAATAACTTGATGCTACACAATTTGTTCTTAATCGAAAGTGTATTCGACATGAATGAAAACATTCAGAGGAAATCGATTATATTCTTTCTCCAAATTACATAGATATCACGAACGCGTATTTACTTGAATGAAACTAAAACACTTTAAATTTGAAAGTTTAAAAATATTCTGAAATAAGAATACCAAACATTGAACGCTTAGTGGTGGAAAATAAAATTCGCAAAACCAAAGGTACTTCGATTCCCTGTCACGAGTCCTTCGTTATGTCCTTTATTACACTTGTATCAATCGTTATATTATTTATTACACTTGCATCGGCATTACTGGTGTATTAAACTGATGGACTGATGCCCCTTGCACGCAGAGCCATTGATTCTAATTTGACCACATGAATCGGTATAAATCAATCTGACCACATAAACTGGTATAAACCAGTCCGGGAGATGCAATTAGTCAAACTTACGCTTAAATTGATAACGTGCGCCACACTTAGCATCACTAAGAAAAAGAAACGAGCAGGCCAGTGCATGCAGACACAGAAAAAAAACATTTATCATTTATCTATAGATAATAACTATTTTCTCCATTGTT
>JAIGNY010001799.1:167500-182500 GCA_020152595.1 Chiridota heheva | reverse complement strand
GTGGGTGTATCAACTTTTTTTTCATATTATTCGACTCTCGATCTCAATAATAGCAATGCACACAAACTCTAATATGTATTCGTTTAAGTGTTATGGTACGGTATTGTAAGAAGTTTTCTTGATATATTTTGAAGTCAAATACATTTCTCATAAAGATAATCTTGAGCCATAACTTTCCATTGAGCGAAGATTAATTATTTGTTAGTATCAGCCGTTGCAAATTATGTGCTTTTAATATAATAAAATGAAGAAAAAATACAAGAAAAAGTTTTCATTTCATCGCATTTATTTGTAATATCAAAAAATGTCTACAATGATATGCACACACATGTTGAAAGAAAATATACAAAAGCAATGACGTAGGAAACCTTTAGAGCTTAACGACTTAGCACTCCCGTACAGCATGCAGAAAAAACCCAAAACCATGATTTCGTAATGTCAAAATCATTAATGATCATTTAAAAGGGCATTAAACTTTTGTTGTTGTTGAAGAGTGGGATTGATTAATACATCGTCCAAGAGGGAATTATTTCAGGCATATAATGAATTATTACGCTGCTTGCACACATTTAACAGGCCCTGGGCGACATTTTTTGCAGGTATAAAAATAAATATTTTTCGTTTGTCTGGCTCTACAGTTGTTTACCTCATGATTATGTTCAAAGAAAGTAAATGAAGATCATAAAGGTCCACGCTGAGAGTATATATTTTCAACGTTCAACCGATCTCTCTTCATCTTCAGTGTAATGTGTGTGTTTATGTGTATGTAAGTTAATCCTAATATCAAGTTCCTTGTAAATGATTTCTTGCCACCAGCATGCTGGGAATACTTGATATGCATATAATGGAATGCATATTAGCCTGACCAGTATTCGATAAAATTAAAACAGTATTACTTATCTCTTACAGTAGTTAAGTTCATCTTGTTTAATTTTACAATGGATTCCATTCAAATTATCTCATACATGAATTCAACAACCACATTCTTTTAAATGTTAAAGATGGATGATGTAGATTCAGTCCATTCAACCTCTTACCTGCCTACGCTATGCTCTGAGGTTAACTATTTTCAAAATTAGAGAGGTCTGCCTGTACATCACATATTTGCATAACTTTCTCAATAATTTTGTCTTTCTACGTATTTGCTGCAAATCTGAAAACAAATTAGCATCTATCAGCCAAAATAATAACATTAGTGATCCACGGTCATTCCATTTCAAATCTCTATTGATGTAAATATGTCTCAATGTATTTCCACATAATATTTTATAAAATAGCCTTTTCCACATTTCAAAATTACGTTGCACGTATGCTCACACAAACGTTAACCATACATTTTTTAAGTCTGCACTTTTAAAGTCAAATGCCATGTTTCAAGATTATTATGACATTAGGTTTTTCATAGAAACACTTTCGTCACATTTGTTACGCAGCATGTTCAAATCACGTATGTATTGATTTCTATAATTGTACTTGATTTTAATGAATAATTTGAATATAATTTTATAATGAAAGAGGCATGGATGAATTAATCATTTTCTTTACGCTATAAACAATTTGAATATAATTATATAATAACAGAGGTATGGATAAATTATAATTAAAGAGGCATGGATGAATAAGTCATTTCTTTAAGCTATACATTAATCTATTCAGTTGGTTGGTGCTCGTCATTTCCGGGAGATGACGTTATTTTCTGGAGTGAAAGCAAAGCTTTGTGCGATACACGTGAGCAAGACCGCATGTGTTCACTGTGTGCGGTACGTATGGCATGTAAACAAACACAGGTTATCACTTTGTTTTCACTCCAATGCGCGCGGCTGCTATGCGGTCTGATGATCTCGGGTCACAGAGTTTCCTATCCAATCAAGTGAATTTGAGAGCTGTGATTATATACTGCAACTATGCGTAAAGTGTTTGTTTGTTTATGCAAAAGAATATATACAAAATAGAAGATAGAAATAGTCATAACACAAGAATGTTAAATTGCTTCGTAGACTATTACCAAATGTCTGAACTTTTAATTGTCTCTCTGAGATTTGAAATATGCCCAGTAGCATACATGATATAACATACGGATTTGAAATACTTTTAGTTGGAAATAGGTAGATATATTGTCTGCCACAAAACTTATATTGAGGGGTGAATTATCAAGTCTTCAGGATGGAAAGTAATGTAAACACGTAATTCTCATATCACAATGGTTTGAAGGAAGAAAATTCTAAGGCGAGCATTTGATCACATTCTGTGCAATACTAATTACCCAATATACTAATAACCTTCACGTATCTGTTCACCCACGAGCGATATTGCAAACTGTTGATAAAACTGTATAGATAAATCAAAACAGTTGTTTTCGTCGTTTTATTTACAATCTTTTATAATGAATATACATTACTACATAGAAATATTATATTTTAGAGGAAACCTTTGATTTACAATGCAATTACAATATCAGTGACACAATATTCCAACATCCAAACAGACATTAGTGAATCACGGTAACAAAATGTTAAACATTAATGAAACAACATTTGACAAAATATGTTATGTCGATCACAGTACACTTCTATTATAATATACATCATCATGTCACTGTTGTAGGAAGATTCTTTTATATAAAGTTGCCAGTGAATCGGGTGCCCCACTTTCAAGAACATTTGGGAAATTTAGATATTTTTATCATTTCAGGAAATGGAAAAGTCCAGAAAATCTTGTAAAAGTCTTAAATATATCATAATAATGTTATTTATATTTTATATGATAATATTGTTTATTTTTTAATTTCTCGAAGAGTTTTTGATAAAATACATCTTCCTCTCCTTCCGCTCATAAGCTATTTTCCCATATCATTTGGGTTTTTGATTTATGGAGTTAGATTTATTTTGTATTTGTCTACATTTCCGGAAATATCCACCTGTTTCAGGATATATCCACCTATTTTAAGAAATTTGGTAGCTCGTTTCAGGAAATTATTTTTTGAAGTGTGGAGGCACAATACATTTTACATCAACGAGGCTTATATAAATAAGTAATTTTATCAAATTAAGCATGCACATTAACCTGAAAAGCTCGTACATAATACCCAATCATATTTACTTTAATATACACAGCTTTAGAATGATGATACTATAACAAATTTTACTATATTAGTTCTCAAGTACTTGTTTGTCAGTTTCATTTAAACTTGAAGGGCTATAAAGAAAAGGATTGTTGCGCTCGCGTATAAGATACACTTTTAAAACTTTAAAACATGAAAGTAACTACTGTTTCCATTTCATCGAATGCTGGTCTGGGCTTAGGCATTCCAATTTTTCCGTTTGGACAATTATTCTCAGCATGCTAGTGACAAGAAATCATTGACGAGGCTAGAAATATTTACTTTTTTGTATAAAAAGAATAAATAGATACATATTACACTTAAGCTGAAGAATAACGTAGATAGTCCAAAAAATCGTAGATCAGCCAAACGTTGATATTTTCTACATTTAGACTATCATTTGGAGTTTTATCATCTTCATTAACTTTCTTTCGACCTAGTTATCGTGGTTTTACTTTGTGCCTGCTACTCTGCATGAAGTACGCATACTAACAACATGGACATGAAGCAGACATACCCTTGAACAGCATCATCCTGCGGTGCATCGTGGTTTTGTTTTGTGCCTGCTACTGTGCATGAAGTACCTATACTAACAACATGGACATGAAGCAGACATTCCCTTGAACAGCATCATCCTGCGGTGCATCGTGGTTTTGTTTTGTGCCTGCTACTGTGCATGAAGTACGCATACTAACAACATGGGCGGGAAGCAGACATCCGCTTGAACAGCAGCATCCTACGGTGCATCGTGGTTTTGTTTTGTGCCTGCTACTGTGCATGAAGTACCTATACTAACAACATGGACGGGAAGCAGACATCCCCTTGAACAGCATCATCCTGCGGTGCATCGTGGTTTTGTTTTGTGCTTGCTACTGTGCATGAAGTACGTATACTAACAACATGGGCGGGAAGCAGACATCCGCTTGAACAGCAGCATCCTACGGTGCATCGTAGTTTTGTTTTGTGCCTGCTACTGTGCATGAAGTACGCATACTAACAACATGGACGGGAAGCAGACATCCGCTTGAACAGCATCATCCTGCGGTGCATCGTAGTTTTGTTTTGTGTTTGGTACTGTGCATGAAGTACGAATACTAACAACATGGACATGAAGCAGACATTCCCTTGAACAGCATCATCCTGCGGTGCATCGTGGGTTTTTGTGCCTGCTACTGTGCATGAAGTACGAATACTAACAACATGGACATGAAGCAGACATTCCCTTGAACAGCATCATCCTGCGGTGCATCGTGGTTTTGTTTTGTGCCTGCTACTGTGCATGAAGTACGCATACTAACAACATGGGCGGGAAGCAGACATTCGCTTGAACAGCAGCATCCTGCGGTGCATCGTGGTTTTGTTTTGTGCCTGCTACTGTGCATGAAGTACCTATACTAAGAACATGGACGGGAAACAGACATCCCCTTGAACAGCATCATCCTGCGGTGCATCGTGGTTTTGTTTTGTGCTTGCTACTGTGCATGAAGTACGCATACTAACAACATGGACGGGAAGCAGACATCCGCTTGAACAGCATCATCCTGCGGTGCATCGTAGTTTTGTTTTGTGTTTGGTACTGTGCATGAAGTACGCATACTAACAACATGGACGGGAAGCAGACATCCGCTTGAACAGCATCATCCTGCGGTGCATCGTAGTTTTGTTTTGTGCTTGCTACTGTGCATGAAGTACGCATACTAACAACATGGACGGGAAGCAGACATCCGCTTGAACAGCATCATCCTGCGGTGCATCGTAGTTTTGTTTTGTGTTTGGTACTGTGCATGAAGTACGCATACTAACAACATGGACGGGAAGCAGACATCCGCTTGAACAGCATCATCCTGCGGTGCATCGTAGTTTTGTTTTGTGCTTGCTACTGTGCATGAAGTACGCATACTAACAACATGGACGGGAAGCAGTCATCCCCTTGAACAGCATCATCCTGCGGTGCATCGTAGTTTTGTTTTGTGTTTGGTACTGTGCATGAAGTACGCATACTAACAACATGGACATGAAGCAGACATCCGCTTGAACAGCATCATCCTGCGGTGCATCGTAGTTTTGTTTTGTGTTTGGTACTGTGCATGAAGTACGCATACTAACAACGTAGACGGGAGGCAGACATCCGCTTGAACAGCATCATCCTGCGGTGCATCGTAGTTTTGTTTTGTGTTTGGTACTGTGCATGAAGTACGCATACTAACAACGTAGACGGGAGGCAGACATCCGCTTGAACAGCATCATCCTGCGGTGCATCGTAGTTTTGTTTTGTGCCTGCTACTGTGCATGAAGTACGCATACTAACAACATGGACATGAAGCAGACATCCGCTTGAACAGCATCATCCTGCGGTGCATCGTGGTTTTGTTTTGTGTTTGGTACTGTGCATGAAGTACGCATACTAACAACATGGACGGGAAGCAGACATCCGCTTGAACAGCATCATCCTGCGGTGCATCGTAGTTTTGTTTTGTGTTTGCTACTGTGCATGAAGTACGCATACTAACAACGTATACGGGAGGCAGACATCCGCTTGAACAGCAGCATCCTACGGTGCATCGTAGTTTTGTTTTGTGCCTGCTACTGTGCATGAAGTACGCATACTAACAACATGGACGGGAAGCAGACATCCGCTTGAACAGCATCATCCTGCGGTGCATCGTGGTTTTGTTTTGTGTTTGCTACTGTGCATGAAGTACGCATACTAACAACATGGACATGAAGCAGACATCCGCTTGAACAGCATCATCCTGCGGTGCATCGTAGTTTTGTTTTGTGTTTGCTACTGTGCATGAAGTACGCATACTAACAACATGGACGGGAAGCAGACATTCCCTTGAACAGCATCATCCTGCGGTGCATCATGGGTTTTTGTGCCTGCTACTGTGCATGAAGTACGCATACTAACAACATGGACATGAAGCAGACATCCGCTTGAACAGCAGCATCCTACGGTGCATCGTAGTTTTGTTTTGTGTTTGGTACTGTGCATGAAGTACGCATACTAACAACATGGACGGGAAGCAGACATCCGCTTGAACAGCATCATCCTGCGGTGCATCGTAGTTTTGTTTTGTGCTTGGTACTGTGCATGAAGTACGCATACTAACAACGTAGACGGGAGGCAGACATCCGTTTGAACAGCATCATCCTGCGGTGCATCGTAGTTTTGTTTTGTGTTTGGTACTGTGCATGAAGTACGCATACTAACAACATGGACGGGAAGCAGACATCCGCTTGAACAGCAGCATCCTACGGTGCATCGTAGTTTTGTTTTGTGCTTGCTACTGTGCATGAAGTACGCATACTAACAACATGGGCGGGAAGCAGACATCCGCTTGAACAGCATCATCCTGCGGTGCATCGTAGTTTTGCTTTGTGTTTGGTACTGTGCATGAAGTACGCATACTAACAACATGGACGGGAAGCAGACATTCCCTTGAACAGCATCATCCTGCGGTGCATCATGGGTTTTTGTGCCTGCTACTGTGCATGAAGTACGCATACTAACAACATGGACGGGAGGCAGACATCCGCTTGAACAGCAGCATCCTACGGTGCATCGTAGTTTTGTTTTGTGCCTGCTACTGTGCATGAAGTACGCATACTAACAACATGGACGGGAAGCAGACATCCGCTTGAACAGCATCATCCTGCGGTGCATCGTAGTTTTGTTTTGTGTTTGGTACTGTGCATGAAGTACGAATACTAACAACATGGACATGAAGCAGACATTCCCTTGAACAGCATCATCCTGCGGTGCATCGTGGGTTTTTGTGCCTGCTACTGTGCATGAAGTACGAATACTAACAACATGGACATGAAGCAGACATTCCTTGAACAGCATCATCCTGCGGTGCATCGTGGTTTTGTTTTGTGCCTGCTACTGTGCATGAAGTACGCATACTAACAACATGGACGGGAAGCAGACATTCGCTTGAACAGCAGCATCCTGCGGTGCATCGTGGTTTTGTTTTGTGCCTGCTACTGTGCATGAAGTACCTATACTAAGAACATGGACGGGAAACAGACATCCCCTTGAACAGCATCATCCTGCGGTGCATCGTGGTTTTGTTTTGTGCTTGCTACTGTGCATGAAGTACGCATACTAACAACATGGACGGGAAGCAGACATCCGCTTGAACAGCATCATCCTGCGGTGCATCGTAGTTTTGTTTTGTGTTTGGTACTGTGCATGAAGTACGCATACTAACAACATGGACGGGAAGCAGACATCCGCTTGAACAGCAGCATCCTGCGGTGCATCATGGGTTTTTGTGCCTGCTACTGTGCATGAAGTACGCATACTAACAACATGGACATGAAGCAGACATCCGCTTGAACAGCATCATCCTGCGGTGCATCGTAGTTTTGTTTTGTGTTTGGTACTGTGCATGAAGTACGCATACTAACAACATGGACGGGAAGCAGACATTCCCTTGAACAGCATCATCCTGCGGTGCATCATGGGTTTTTGTGCCTGCTACTGTGCATGAAGTACGCATACTAACAACATGGACATGAAGCAGACATCCGCTTGAACAGCATCATCCTGCGGTGCATCGTGGTTTTGTTTTGTGCTTGGTACTGTGCATGAAGTACGCATACTAACAACGTAGACGGGAGGCAGACATCCGCTTGAACAGCATCATCCTGCGGTGCATCGTAGTTTTGTTTTGTGCTTGGTACTGTGCATGAAGTACGCATACTAACAACGTAGACGGGAGGCAGACATCCGCTTGAACAGCATCATCCTGCGGTGCATCGTAGTTTTGTTTTGTGTTTGGTACTGTGCATGAAGTACGCATACTAACAACATGGACGGGAAGCAGACATCCGCTTGAACAGCATCATCCTGCGGTGCATCATGGGTTTTTGTGCCTGCTACTGTGCATGAAGTACGCATACTAACAACATGGACATGAAGCAGACATCCGCTTGAACAGCATCATCCTGCGGTGCATCGTAGTTTTGTTTTGAACCTGCTGCTGTGCACGAAGTACGCATACTAACAACATGGGCGGAAAGCAGACATCCGCTTCAACAGCATCACTCAGAGGGGAATCGTGGTTTTGTTTTGAACCTGCTGCTGTGCACGAAGTACGCATACAGACATATGGGTGGGGATCAGATGAATTCAAGTGTCAACAGTAAACAAACATATAAAATAAACATATAAATGTTAACACAAGCATTAACACCAAAGTAACACATCAAAAACACATCGATGGGGTTTCAAGAAATTTGTTCTTTTATCCAATTGGTAAATTAGACTGTTAGAGATACTTTACTAAAACTTGTTTTACTTTGTTCATGACGTACAATAAAACACAATAAAATATGAATATAAATTTCAGAAATGAGCAGATTTAAAGCTATGCTAATGTGGAGTAACTAACGCTTATTAGTTGCATGATCGTCTTCAACTATCAACAGTAAACAAACATCAAATTAACACTTTAATATCAACACAAATTTAACATATCGATTGGCTTTAAAGAAAAAAGTATTTAATTAATTGTCTTTAATCAGGTGGTAAATTACAGTCACTTTACTATAACTTGTTTTGTTTATGACATACTCAGTAGTTTCTAAGCTAAAGAAAAAATACAATAAAATATAAACATCATTTTAGGAAATGAGAAGTTACAATGTAATTGCTGGTCTGAATTCAGCATTCTTTACGGAATTGAGACAGAGTATGGCAAAGGAGTACAGTAGTTTCTTCACTATTGTGTTGTTTTAAAGTTCTATTTCATAGAAGATTAAATTGTTTCGCAACTGAACTAATCCTTTCAGAATTCTTAAGCTTGAATGAGTAGGATATTGGATATCAAAAGCAAATAAAGAATTATATTGCCATGCGTTCGTTTTTTATTTTTTTATTCCTTGACTAACGACTGGAAGATATCTTACAAAATACCTTCTGGTGATTACATCAAAGCAATGCTCTACTTTTATTCGAAGTTTCTTCTTTCCTAGGAAATCTTCAGTCCCGAGATACTTCCATTTGTAGAATTCAAAATGTAATGCGCTATTTTTCAACTTTGCTAATAGCCAAATATTCATGTTGATGACGAGTTAACTACAGGTCTCTTTCGGTTTATATAATTCCATTGAAATATGAGTTCGAAGATGCCTGCTGGCAACACATTTAGATGATATATGTATTCATTCGGTGATCAATCTAATAATGATGTAGTACCACCGATTTGATATTTTGAACGTCTTAAATTGTCACTGAAAGCTCTCAACAAAGTATAGCAATCGAATTGAAATTAAAGGTTAATGGAATTTCGCATAAAATTCTGTAATCATATTGATGCATTGTTACTTGAAGTTGAGCACGTGCTAACACATGTTTTCAGTTCATCTTTTTGACCCCTTGATAGATAATAGTTTGAAAAATGAAAGTTTCCTCCAAAATCATCAAATATTTAAATGAAAACTGGATTGACCCCCCCCCTACCCCTTCTCGAAACTTGCATATATGAGGTATATGTATATGTGCCGCCTGTGCAGGTGCCTTTTTTCGTAGTGCAGGTGTCTTTTTTACTATGAAAAAAGATTATACTAATTTTTATTTTCATTTAAACAAATTGTCTTTTTCTATTATTTTCGTAGTGCAAGTCTGAAACAATCAGGTTTTACTGTGTTCATTGGTACTGCTGGTCCATTTTTGCAATATTTTTTGTTGTACACTCATATTGCAGGTATCAAAACTGACTTCTTTCATACTGAGGGTATTAAAAGCGTATAATTTCATACTGCAGTTACCAAACATCTGTCATACTGTGGGTATTTTTTTTGGTTGGTGGGTTGCACACCCCTACCACTTTAAGTATGAAGTGCCTCCCCCTGGTGAAAACTATAAAAAAAGAATAAATCTCACATTAATAGTAACATGGAAAATAGAAGGGCGAGGGGAGGGGAGGGGGGGGGGGTACACGTGGACACAATCGACTTCACCTAAATCAGTAGCATAAAGTAAGTTGTCACGTTTGCCAGTGATTCACGCCATTTTCTAAGTGAAATATTGTTTTGCAAGTTTGCAAACCGGCTTCATACGTAAATCATAAAAGCAAAATATTCACTATTGATATTGTTCAATCAACGGAAATTTGAAAAGTGATCCGCCATTTTACATAATTTGGGAAGTTAATAATGAAATTGTCCATACCGTAATAAAAAAAAAAAAACCTTTCTGTTAATAATTGAAATTAACAACTAGTGCAACCCCGCTTAATTGAAATTTATTATTTGACAATATAGAAGCACATTTCATCTTCACATTTTTGTATCCCTATCAGTGAAAAATCAAGATTTGATGAAGAAATAATAAAAGAACTTGTTGTTATCCACATGTTAATCGCTCTGACATTGTAATATTACTGCTAAGTGTAACGCTGCATAAATTTTAAGCAGAAAACTGTTTATTCATCCTTGCCACTGTAGTACTGTATGTAAACCGTAAACAGTTATTGCATTTCTATTGATTCAATTTGTAACTACCCATGGGCTTGATTTCGTCTGGGGTGGGAAGTAAGGACACAATTGTGTCCGAAAATATATACATCACTGATACATTATTCATACACCACAGGACATCTTCTGTAGAACACTATCCAACGTCATTACTTCCCAAAGGTAGCGTATGTATTAGGTAACGTAATGCAATCATGTGGACTTCCATTAAATTCAGCAATTACTGTAAGAGATAATAAAGACAAAACTTAACGAAAGTCAGTGTTGTACATTATTCTTCATACTGTGGATTAACTGCCGCGAGCCCTGTACAATAAGAATGGAGTTGTGACTAAAGGGCGGATCTTGAAACGATTCACTTGAATTGTGTTTTCCTTTTTTGTTTCTCTGTTTGTATCAATTCAAGTTTTCCACATTGAAATGGTCATGAATTTGAAGAATTTTATAATAATGTGCATGTTGCGAATAATGCGAAACATTATAATAATCCGTATGTGTAATATTTTGTGTATGATGGTATGATATCAACAATTAGATATCAGGCGCATCCATCACCGATACTCTAAAACTGTTTTGTAGTACACCCATGTGTTAAAATACAGTACGATGCGCTTGAAAAAGGAAACATGTCTTAGCCTATATCATAAGTTATGACTAACAGCCATTGCATGAAAGGTCTGTGTTCCTTTAAAGTGCCTGATTTGTTATCTATTTTGTAAATCGTGCACCGCCCTTGAAGCTATTCCGTCAAGAATTCAAAACAGTCATTCTAATTGGAAAAATTGGAAACACTGTCTCAATTTCAGACGTGATATACAATAAGTGCTTTACTTACCTGGCGCAAAATGTCACTTTCATGTAAATCTAAATCCAAAGGAATTTGTCATGATTCAAATCGTGTAAAATTGTATTAATATACTTTAGACTATTTTCTTTAAAACATCTGTTCTTAACAAAAAAGCGGACACATCGTGTTTATTTCGTCTTTATTTCTGTCTATGTCCTTATCTGGTTAACACTATAATCCATTGTGATTTTGAATTTAATAAGAGTTTGCTCGAATATAATTGAAATCGCAATTATTTTGAAATGGTTACTTTAATTTTGTAGCTTAATTAAAGGTAAATTCATATTGGAGCCACGAAGGCCCATCGAACCTGTCTTTATTCCCAGTTTCCTTGGCGCAAGCGGATGAGATCGCACTACTTATGAAAAGGACACCAGTCCATCGCAGATTAACTTCCCAGCAGTGTTGGCACTCAGTTTTCCAGCTGAATGACCTGCAGCAAAGTAAAGTAAAATGTCTTGCTCAAGGACACAATGCAGCTCCCACTACGGGATCGCACATGGTACCAATGCCCATATATAACACTGAATATCTTTACGGACTGGTGTAGCAATTTTAGCATGTAGCAATTTTAGTATGAACTGATGTATTTCTTAAGTTGTAACAACTTTCTAATACATACGTAGTTCGAAAAATATATATTTTTTAGATTTTAGAAAACACTTTTTTTGCCGCTCATTTACACGACTTACCTTTCTATTCTAATTTATATCATTAAAATTTGGTGAAGTGTCAAGATGGACAGTAATATCACTAATCTCCGTCTGGTCGTACGTAAGCCTGTTCACATACAATGCGTGTATTGTGTGTATATATGGGCTACTATGCTCGATTCCAGTAGCAGGCTTTAACTTTTAGCTTTCATTTGGTGATTTCTAGAAAATTGATCGCATGATGGTATACCTTAAACAAAAAGGAGAGAATTCTATAAATTAGTGCATGTACTGGATGAGACTGAGAGGCACGAATTAACTCCAAAATGTATTCGTAAGTTACTTTAAATCTGCGGTGCTGTGAAGGCGTTCGCGAAGGGTTTGCTGTGATACATGTGCGTTTAGGTCTGGAACTTCGCCTTCAGCCGGCGCAGAGTGGCTAACTTCCCCCGGTAATATCTCGAACATTTATTGTTGCATCTTCAGGTAAACTATGGGGTATATGATGTCTCCGTCAAGTTTTCAATAGGATTCTTCTGTATCTGATGTATCAGAGGATGAAATTTCCGAACTTTCTGCTGACGACATTTTAGGTCTGTAATCATTTTGTACGCGTTTACACAGGCAGTTCTGCGGGGTGTCTACGACTTGAAACGTCACATAATTAAATGAATATGCGGACGCAATAGAAAATGGTTATTCTGAACTTGGAAATTACGCGATTTTCACACCTTCCAATTATCATTTTGGAAAAATAGGGGCACTAAGTATTCAGTGAGTATCAAACATCAGTTTAAAGCAAACTTGCTTCTACATGTCACCAGTCCTTTAATATCTCTGACAAACGAGTTTTGAACTAATAAAAGAATATACAATTTATTACATTGTTTGTTTTTGTTTTGGGTGTTGAATTTTTACAATTTTTAGAAATCAAAACGCCTGTGTTATAACCTCTTCAATCGACGTATCTTTAAACATTAGAGGAGACAGATATTTCCTTGTGTCATAAGCTCCACAGAGAAGATAACAAGCTGGTGTATAGATAGACCCTCCCCCCTCCCCTTTCCATTTCTTCCTCTCCACGTGAAGTATCCCTTACAGTTTAATCAATCAACAATAATAATGATGTGTATGCATCAGTAGACGGAAGTAAGTTGAATAACATATCTCGCGTAGGGGCGTAGCAGAAGAGGAGGTGGGTGGGTGTTTGGCAAGACCCGAAAAATGTCCAGTTTTAAAAAGAAGAATGGAGTTTCTATTAACGTTCAAGTTGCTCATAATCGGGAAATTTCCAATTTTCACGGAATATCCTTCGATTTTCGGGAAATATTCCTTCATTTTGGGAAATTGTCTTTACTTTTCCGAAAATTTCCTTCATTTTTTGGTCTTTTTTTTTTTGATTTTGGGAAAATTTCCCTAATTATTGGGAAATTTTGTCAATTTCTTAAACTATTCCAAAAACTCCGAATAATTTTACAAAATTTCACCAATTATTTTTAGTAATTTCCTAATTTTACCTTCCAACCGGCCAGAAGCATCCAACCGGGAAGGTGAAATCCTCTCAGAGGACCGCCCTCTTCTGCCCCCATTTCCTACGCCTTTGATTCCGCGCCATACGCTTGGATACAAGTTTAACCTATGAAACGACCAAGCAACTGCACTTCCACTACACTCATAGACAAAACTTGAATTTAAACTAGAAAAACTGGAACGGCTAGATAGCGTACAATTTTAAAGGCAACTTTTTATGTTTCTGAAACTAGCCAGCTCTCCAAATACTTTATTTATGTTACTACTGCCGCTATAAAGTTTTGGTTGCTGCATCGCCTTAAGTTGAGGTCGCCAAACACAAAAAGCTGATACAAATATTTCAAGCAATGGAATATAATACACCTGTTCTCTTTCCCCGTCAGTTTTCCTTTAATTTTGCAAAGTATATTTCTGTGTAACTTTGATTGCAGACTCCTTTAAGATTACAGAACAAGTTGATATAGTTTAAGAACTATTGTTGGTAATATCTCAAACGCTGTTGCATCTACTTGTGAGCATGCGTTCTTCGCGAAGAATATTACACTCGTGCTACGTATTTATTTTAATATTAGAGACAACAGTGTGCATTGCTATTGTCGCCTACAACATTTCGATCTCTATTTCTCCAAAGACATTGTTTAATATAAAAGCAGAACTAATTGTTGGATTTGTATGACTTGTCGTAATATATCTTTCAGCTGGGAACATCATTTTGAATGAGACAGTTTGAAATACTGCATACGACTGCTACGAATGGAATAATTGTAGTGTTTTTGGCTAATTCAAATATCAACCATAATTTTGTAATTAGTGTGTTGTTATTATCCCGAGGAAACGAAGACATTGTGCGAGAGCACATGATTTCATTGTTAAATGCAAATTTATGTTTTTTGCTATAAATTTGAATGTAGGTAGAAATGTTGTGACGGTTTTCAAAGGCAGGATGGTTATATTTAAAAGTGAAATTTTGAATTAATACGGAAATTTTAATTTTGCGTGTAACGTAGTTTGCACAACATCAATATAGTTTTTTTATGAAGGAAATTCTACAGAATTATCATCTGATTGCAATATTAGCGGAATATGAGTGACGTTATTCAAAATGGAAAAGTTTCATGGAACCTTTTATGTACAAATGTGGGCTTGTATCATATGGGGTCTTATCCATCTAAGCTCTGGTCAGAGTTTCAACGAAACAACTGTTTACGCAACCACTATTGAGGAGGAGGAGGAGGAAGTAACAGTAGATATACCTGTTCTATATATACAAAATGAGTTGAATCTACGACAGATTGAACTTTTAAGGCAGAAAGAGATTCGTCTTGGCTTTTTGGGAACAGGGGAAAATGCCATGGTGGCTGACAGGATGGCATACACTGTGG
>JAIGNY010001799.1:130000-162500 GCA_020152595.1 Chiridota heheva | reverse complement strand
TCTGCTGAGACTAATCACGTTATGTGGAGCAATGTTATTCAATAGTGCAGTCTGATCATTCATAAAATTAAGTAAAATGTAATTATTTAAGGATATATGGACTTCTCGATCCAGTTAGAAAGAGTTTGGATGGCACAGTCTGTGTATTTTAGGCACAGTGATGTTGGCCTTACACTCTCAGAAAAAAGGGATTCTAACTTGTCCTGTATTTGAAACCATTTCTGGTTCTTCATGAAATATTTATAACAGTTATTTAGAAAAAAAAACGTAGCTTCTTCCGTGTTTGGAACCTTCTCTTCTATAGTGTACGAGTTTTTATAATTAAATTGCTCATTGCATTCCATGAAATAGGCAGTGATTTCCACTGAGTAATAATATATTTGATATAAATCAAAAAGCAGAATTAAGATATAATACGATCGAGATCACGTAATAACTAAGTATTATCCAGATTGGCAAAAACTGGACAATCTTCTAAAAGGTAGGCAGAAAGAGCAAAATCTGAAAATGATGGGAAAAATTATATTCCTGTCAGGGCTTGATCAGAACAAGGTTTTGGTCAGAATTTGCGAGGAGTTTTAACAAATCACAAATTAAAATACTAACTCAAACACCTATAAACAGATAAAAGGTCAATCTTTTAAAGAATTGGTAAAATGTTTCTCTCATGAATTTTAGTTTTAAAGTCAATTCCATGTAGCTCCATAGTTTGCAATATGCGCAATTATTGATGCAAATACTGCCCAGTTCTGTCTATGAACATTATCATACAATTACTTACGAGTTAATTTCTATTCAAAAAAGGTAATTATGATTTACGCAGGTCTTCACTTTTGAGAGTGTATCGATATGTGTATAAACATGCCACTGAAATGCACTCTGGTCGTTTGCAATCAGTGTGCCGAAGCGCTTGCTTTGATGTAGTTGAAGTGTCGCCGACGTAAGTCCGTCATTTCAAATATCCTTTCAATTTTGACATTTTTATGTTATATTTTAAGGAAACTGTCCGATAAGTTTATCATCAAACAGTTTGGTAAGAGGTTATTTCTCAATGCAAGTATAATGGTCATTATTTTTGATATTTTTCAAAGGGTTGTTAACAAAATACGACCTAAGATTTAGTAAAGCCGGTTCAAGTGTTTTTAAAAAGCTTCTCTTTATCTTAACGATTGAGGTTCGCTTTGTATCATTGAAAAACGTAAAACTTCATTAATTTTCAAACAGTATTTGGAAGAACTTGGATTGTTCCAGCAGTATAAGCTACAAGTTATGATAACCATAGATACCAAAGTGCTATCAAAGGAAGGCATGTAATTTTGGTGCAATTCTTACAAAAGGGGCGAAAGTTGTAAGCCTTTTTCAGCCTCTTTCAAAATTTTGATAAGGCCTTAGTTAACCTTTATGTGCCATCTACCCCGAGGTCTATTTTCAACCGCGCAGCCATTACAGCGCAGTAGTCGTTAAAGCGTTTAAATGGTATCAGTATAAAAACAATACAAAGACTAACTTATCTCTCAAGAAACTTTTTTTTTAGTTCAGGAACGACTTCCGAAGAGTGTGACACTGTGCTATCAGGCTTTGGTGGGATTTTAGACATTTGTACCTAATTTGATAGAAATTGAATACCTATTTACATCAATCTTGATATCTCTTTAACAAATTTTAGAATCTCTTAAAACTTTGTTATATTTATGAATTTTATAAATTTATTTCTGCGTATTTCAATATTAAGCCATTTAGTGCACGGAAGTTCTCGGTTTGTTACTGTCAGATCGAGTGATCGAAAGTCATTCAGTTCCACGTTTAATGTATGCATTATGTTATCAGTTTATCTCATCAGAAGTTGAACCACGCATGCAAACAATAGTATTATCTTCTCATAATGGAAAATAAACTGAAATAAGCACAAATTTGTCAAAAGCTACGAAATGGCCATTTTTTCCTTTAAGCTGTAGTTGAAATACCTCACGTATAGAAAATTCATATGGAGTTGAGAGTCTCTTCTTCAAATGGTTTATTGTCTTCTTTCACATAAAATAAGTGGGAATAGTCACGAACTGTACCTAGCCTTCAAACAAATTATAACAAAAAAACATGCAAGTATATAGGTAGGTTATTGAGTATAATATTTTAGAATAGATAGTCCGGTAGATTCCTTTGATCGAGGGTTCAATATATACCTTCGATCTAGGGTTTTTGTTGGATATGGAGGCCGCCATTGTTGAGGATTTCTTATGATACAATACTAGCCCAACACAGATTGTTAATGTATGGTGAATATAAACTCTTTAAATGTATAGATGTTTGTGGCACAAGGAACCTGCCGTGAATCAATATTCATTCAGTTATTTAGACCAGTTTTTAGATTTTCCAGTCCAATTTGTAGATATTGAGAGAAATTGAATATTGTGTAGTGTATTTTGGCGGCAAAATATTATCGTAAATTCTATTAAATACTATTCCAATTCATTTAATGGATAGAGGGTGTAGTATCTTCAAATATGGGCTCTATTTCACATCTAAACTTGCTTATCATGCTACTCAAATTATATATGATACAATTTTGGGTCATCTTTATCTTATTTTGTAGGATAGTGCATACATTGTGCCGTACAAATTACTAAGCTTGCTATTTTAGATGCAAAACCCTCAACCGAGGTCGTCTCCTGGACTGACAGTAAATAGATGATTAGAAAAACATCGGATATCTCTCGGATAACATATCCAACCAGTGTGCATGAGATCGTTTAATCGATTAGATGCTCTTTTTGACGGAGTGACAATAAGATTAACAATTATTCGCACTTGTTATTCTTTCAATTAAATACAATGTACAGGATCGGGCAATAGAAGCTAATACAATAAACTTCCTGGTTCTCAAACTGTAGAAATTGTACCTTCTGTGTTCGTTTTATCGTAATCGTGGGAATAGTGTACTCTTTTTTGTAATGCAAACGGCTCTTTCGAAATACGCGTGCACTTTCTTAAATCACACGATGCCTGCATCTAAGCGTATATGGTTGGCCACGCGGGTCATAACGTCTCCGAATGTTACGCATAGAAAAAATCAATTCTTATGTTGTAACAATCAGTCTTTACGTTACGTCGTACCAATATCATTCCATACTTCTAAATCTGATTGGCTGTTTTCATTAGACGTAAAAATATACATAATTTTACGTGTTAAAACGTTTCAGACGTAACTCTTTAATATTTTCGCTTAAAGAGTGGTTTCTTTTAAACCTAATATTTTTGGGGGTCATCTGGCCGATATTGTCATAACGTCATAAAGAAATCTTGCCAGTAGAAATGAATAATTCCTGCGACGTAAGAAACACAACCAATCAAGAAGCAGTTTAGACGTAGGAAATAGTTGTGGTTTACGTCTTAAACAAGATATCTAATCAATTAAGAAATGAATTGCAATTGCAAGCCCATTGTTGAGTAATACTCGGCAAGCCCAAATAATTTGAAGATTAATAGGCTCGGCTTCGTCTCGCCCATTATAGTCCAAATTATTTGGACGAGCCGGTTATTACTAACAATGGAAACGCAAGAGCACTTTATATCTATTCTATCACCAAATATGATACAAAAAAAAAAACTTTGAAAAAAATAAAGAAAAACTGATCAAATTTAGATTAAGAAACATGCGAAATTTTATACACAGTACCGCACATGCATCAATCCAGCTTATTTGCATATGACGACACAGAGAGAATGTTGACGGTTTCTAATCCACCAATTTGTAATTTTGTCCAACGAACAAAATTTGATCTCGTAAATGACTCGCGAAATCATCAATTTAGAAATGTAATGTAAGTATTTTGCAATATAAACGCAATATTTCAGAAGAAACACATTCTGGTTTATCCCTAAAGAAAGATATCTTCGTTTACTTTACGAGAAACAAACAATACACAAAGGTCAAAAATATGTCAGTGTTATGTCACTACACACTCGTACCGTACCGAAGGCTAGCTGTAAACATGTACTGCACTGTACATGGTAAAACATCAGTGCTGTTGATGATCAGTTTGACTGAAACACACGGCCGTGTCCCCTCAAAGTGCGAAGAGAACTAGAAAATGGTAACTATTTCAGGCCTAGTTGTTATTAGAACAGAAACTACTGTTATTTAATATTCTCAAATTTGTCAGAGTAGGAAGATTTGAACAGTTATGAAGTTGTTGAACATAGCGTTTTGGTCTATGGCAATGCACTGCGAGGCTAGTTACAACGTAAATACTGTGTAGCCTGTAGGTACGTGCAATTCAATTGTGTTGTAAACACTTTTTAAAAGCTTAGGTCCCAATGTTACAAATAAGACTAATGATTAAAAAAAAAAGTAAAGCATGCAGTGGAACGTTTCATTCCTGGTAATATACTTTGTTTGGTGCAAGTACCAAACAAGTATAGCCCTGTTGAACTTGTAGGCCTAACTTTTAATTTTTAATTTTTTATACATATATTTTTTATTTATCGCATTTTATTTTAAGCTGTGCACATTGGACTATGTTGTTGCTTACTTACTTTAAATCTGGCATAATCAGCTTGTCAGCAAGAAGTTTGTTCCTGCTGAAACTGAAATTGAGTATTTTCGGCATAATTTATTTTTGTGTGTGAAATTATTATTGAAGGGTTAATTCGTGGTTGCCGTGATTAAAGTAGGAGTTTAATACCTGTACCCCACTTTAGAAACTGCCAATCTTATGAATATACGACAGCCCGGTTATTGACTGGGAGTGCTGTCATTGGTCATTTCTACTGCTACTGTCCGTTCGTTGAGTGTAATAACCAGACAGTATGAATTATGCAAATTATGATTGTCAGCTAATCAAGTAGCTTGAAAGAAATAAGCGGACACCAGTGGTGATAGAATGAGTATTTTTAGACGCATAAAATGGTGTCTTCCTTTACGGCGCAAGAAACAAATTATTTTAATTTGCGGTGTAAGAAAAATAACCTGCAACCATTTTTACGTCTCAAACTTCATACCGATTGACCATCTTACTTATCACGTAAGGAAGAACTCTTTCTTACGCCAGAAACTGCTAAATGATTGGCTATTTTTTGCAGCGTAGGAATTGCCCGGGTAATTCTTCAGGTAAAATCTTAATAAGATGTTACGACCCTTTCGGCCAGATGATCAAGAAATCATTACTTTTAAGAGAAACTAAAAGCAAGGTCTGAAATTTAGTTTTTAGGCGTAAAATCTCATATATTTTTACGTCTTAAGGAAACAAGCAATCAGTGACCCGTTTTAGACATATAAAATGGAATTGTTTCTTAGACGTAATATTAGGAGACGTTATGACCTGCATGGCCAACCATAAACGTTCGTCGTCTGTAGACAAAGTTTGTAGACAAACATTTGATATTGCACATTCTGTGTTTGCATTCTCTTTATCTTGGGGAAAATATTTTTTTGTTATCATGCAAACGGCCCTTTTGAAATAAGCGCGCGTTTTCCTAATTCACACCTTGCCTGCATCTGAGCGTACGTCGTCGTGTTCATGACGCGTTTTACCCGTCACAAGTGTTTGTGGATGAGTCCACTTGATACAGGACGAAAAGAGAAACAAAATCGTAAATTTCAAATTAAACTTTATGTTCCTTGTGTGTAGAAACGATTGAAATGAGACTAGTTGTGACATTACGTCCCCTTTCAGCCTTTGAAAATCTTTGGAAATTTTAATGCACATCCTTTTGGGATTGTCTGGCTTACAAGCTACAACCATTGGATTTGTCAGAAAAATGTTGCAAAGAATGTAGTAATGGAGCAAATATGGTGTACAAGTTTATAAACTTTGACAAATATTTTTAAGAAATAAACACAAACCTTAATCATATTTTAAAAACAAAAACAATAATAGTGCTAACAAAATGAAGATGCGATGCCAATCGTCCACAGAACGCCTATTTCCTATACTAACACGAGAGGAGGTAATTTAATAAAAATGTGTTACAACAGTTAAAACACAATATCTCCTGATCGATAAAAGATATTGAAGTAGTCTTCACAGTTTTTGTTTTGCCCTCTATTATAAAAGATAGAGACAGTCGGTTTGTACTCATGATTGTAGAAATTAGCGTTCGCACGTTCCGGAGATCAGGACATTTGTACTACAGGTAGATTCAATAACTAAGCTTCCTCATTGTCTTTCCATGGTGTAGTCGCTTTATGTATTTGTTATTTCGCTTTATTAAACCAAAATGATGGAGAAAAAAACCCGTGTGATTTTACTCTCATACTATTTATGATAATGTAAGCCAGAAATAGTTATAGAACAACATTTCAAAATGCCCCTTTTCCATAAACTCCTGTTACCAGCGTGAATAACGTTAACCTAAATACAGTCATCACTTTTCTCCAAATTGTTCGAAAAATTCGCGGTAAAATTGAAAAGTGAACGGTGAAAAGAATTCATATGCCAATATTTGATTTCGATTTTTTTAAAAATCCTGTCCAGTAGTTGTTAATTTTTCTGTGCTCTAGAAATCGTTCTAATTCTAACATGAATTTGGACATGTGCTTTGTATGATCCTATTATGAAGGATCCCCTGAACGGGAGATTAAAACTGTTCTCCATATCGGGAGTACAAACCGGACTGGAAGACATATTTGACCACTGAACTTTCATTATGGACGAGTTGTTCTTGTCCTTCAGTGAATTTGTCATACTAAGATATGGAATGCAAAATCTTTGTGTTTGTTGTCGTTTTCGTGTCACTACACGAGGAGTTATGTGTCACTGAACTGACTGAGACTAAGAGGTCGCGCAATTAATGACTGTACAAGCAAGAAAGACATTTCTTGATACGACACGAACTAATGAAAATATGGTCTTAAATAGCTATCATAGGGCCGAATGTATGGGCTAAACTGTTTCTAATTCGCTAATTATTTAAGGAAACAGATAAATGATAATTGCTTCAGACGTAAATGCTAATTTATGTGGATTTAAATATATGATCAAAATCATTTATAACGGCCATTCATGCGCCATTGTAACTTTGCAAAGTGACGTTGAATAAACTGATTTAAAAAGGCTTAAATAGTGTTCACTTCAAAACACAAAACCAAAAAAGCAATGAAGATACATTTACAAATATAACAACCTTTAACAAATGTAATATAATTGAACGTAACACGTTGCTTACTCGCTAGATTTTGAATTTTCAATACTCGACATATCCCATCATTTAAACATTTATTCTGCAACAATCATCATAAAAAGCAAGATGTCTACGAGACTGAAAATTTCATCTTTAAAATTAACAATGATTAAGCATCCAAAATTTGAATTTTCAACACACGACTACTCACAAATGAAAACTACTAACTCAACATAACTCATCTATTAAAGATTCATTCTGCAACAACCATCATAAAACGCGAGACTGGATATTGTATCTTTAAGTTTAGTATTGATGGCAGATATTGCTGATGGTAAACACGGTGAATACATCAGTTATTAATAATTCTTCATTAAGTCACAATAGATAAATGTTGATGACGGAAGGTAGACGCCAAAGGTAGAATTCATCAGAGTTGTTATATAACTATGAAATCGTTCTAAATATTATTAGCTGTACTATTCATAATAAGGCTGATTTTCATCAGCAACACATTATAAAACAGTATTTTATTTAAGTATTTTCCTGCATATCACATATAGTCCCACAGCTACGTAAATTCTTGATGTAGCAAAAGTTTCTTTTTTTCACGTAGCCAATCTTCTACATCAACAGATCAATGTTTGTTTAATCGCGAGAAAATATCAGTTGAAATGACTATCGCTCAAGAGACAGTTTATATTCTCAATAACAGATTAAGGAAGTTTGGGAATTACCCAAGCCATTACTTTTCAATTCAGATGGATGAAATATGTAAATCACATGCTTTTATTGGAAACTGTCATTGCAGTTTCCAGTATCATAATCATTGATATAAAACTTAATTCCCATTTGACCCAAAAGTGGAATCAAGAAGAATCGAATGCATAAACTTAATGCAATTTTCATGCAGATCGTACTGCTTTAAAATCAATAAAAACATCGTTGAGAAGCAAGTCTTCAAATTCTTTGATAGATGATTTGAGATAATGCTAACTTATGCTGGCAACACCAAATCTTGATTAATAATGCCCACACCCACGCAACAACATATTGAAGCAGATATGAAAATAGCGTGCAAAACATGAACACACGTGTCAGTTCAACGACTGATTGGCATTGTACGCAAAGGCAAATGTAATACGTTTCTTTGGTTCCGATGTATGTATGTATGTATGTATGTATGTATGTATGTTTGTATGTATGTATGTATGTATGTATGTATGTATGTATGTATGTATGTATGTATGTATGTATGTATGTATGTATGTATGTATGAGGTTCTCTGATAGCTCATGGTCATTAAATGTTCCTTATGGTTTTTAAATATTTTGAAGGATATTGATTGACAGGCTACGTAGCGCAATAGATATCGAACTTCAATATGAGAAAACTGGCTTTAGAAGTGGCAGATGAAGTACTGAACAAACAATCACTCTTAGAAATATAATAGAACAATGCTTGGAATGGAAAGCCACAGTATACCTCAACTTCAATGACTTCAGAAGGCGTTCGTTAGTCTAGACAGAAGCATGATATGGAAGATTATGGTTCATTATAGGATACCCATGAAATACACAAATAGTATACAGAACTGGTATGTTGGCAGCAAACGTGCAGTGTTAAACGATGGAAAACTGTCTGACTGGTTTCTGTAAAAACTGAAGTAAAACACAGATGTGCAATGTCTGGTTTCCTCTTTACAATTACTTTTGACTGGGTGATGAGAACCAATACACAAGGCATAAGGAATGGAATCCAGTGGAACTTATTTACAGCCCTAGACGATCTTGACTACACTGATGACATTGCACGTTTTTCTTGCATCACAGAACAACTCCAAGACAAAACAAGCAAACTACTTGAAGCAGGTAAAACGGTTGGTCTGAAGATTAATGAAAAAAGACAAAGATCACGAGCATTAACAACAAAATTGATGGAACAATTAAAGTTGCAAATGCAGAGCTTGAAGATGTTGATAGCTTTGTCTATGTCGGTGCAACACTGTCCAAAGAAGTCGGCACGGATGAAGACATCAACCGCAAAAATGGGCTGGTACAGGAAACTTTCTGACAACTTGACGACAAGTTTTGGAAATCAAACATCTGCCGGATAAAAACTAAACTAAAAATATTTTAATCAAATGTAATCTCAGTACTCCTCTATCTGTCTATGGATGTGAAACCTGGAAGCTGACAAAAGCTGACGAGAAGAACTATTGTTCCAAACGAGATTCCTTAGAATTATTTTAAAAATTAGATGAAAGTCACCAATGAAAAATTATATGAAAGAACAGGCACAGTGGAGATAAGCAAGCAGATATTTAAGAGAAGATGGAGATAGTTGGGTCATTTATTAAGAAAGGACGAAGAAAACTATGCCAGCATATCCATTACCTGGACACCAGAAGGTAGAATAAAGAAGGGAAGACCTAAGACTACACGGAGAAGAGTGGCAGAAAGGAGAGAAGCAGTTTTGGATGGAACAGCTGGGGAGAGGCTGCAGCAGTAGCAAGAGACATAAAGAGATGGAAAAATTTGCCTAGAGAAACCTCAATATCTATACCCAGAAGAAAGGAGCGGTAAGTGAAGGTAATGATTTTTGATGATAATGTCATGCATATTAATGAGTGGGCTGGGTTTAATATTTTTTCAAATGCTCATATTTCAACAACCCGTTGTCCGTTTTGTGTCATATTTTCCATAATAATGTTGTTAGCTATTTTCCACGTGTTTTTCAAAATAAAAACCTTGAATCAAATGTAGTACACAGATAGTTCATGGTCCGCAAATGTGCGGGTTAATATTGGTGATGATGTCATGCATGTTAATGAGTGTACATTTTTTGAAATGCTCATATTTCAAAAATTGCTAGTTCGTTGTTTTGTTTCATATTTAGCATAGTAATGTTGTTAGGTAGTGTCTACATGCTCATAGTGTAAACATTTTGAATCATTAATATGCGAAGTGAACGGGGCTTAATATGATTTTTCTAAAGAGAGTTTGTAAACTCGATATCTCAAAAACAATACACTGGATTCATGTCAGATGTGGTTTACAGACAGCACATGTTCTGTACATGTACCCTAAATTTTTGGTGGTGATATCACGCATATTGATGGCAGGCAGGGGTAAGTGCAAAAATAATGAGATGCTCATATTTAAAGAACCGCATGTCCATATTGTTTCATATGTGGTGTAATTATGATGTTAGCTATTGTGTACATATTCAATGTATAAAGGCATTTAATATCATTTACATGCCTAGTTGGCGGGGCTTAATATAATTTTGCTAAATAGAGCTTGTAAACAAGATTTTTAAAGATCGATAAACTGGATTCATGTCATATGTGGAACGCAGATAGCTCACGGGTTGTATATGTCCTATTAATTTGATGGTGATGTCATGCATATCAATGAGTAGGTGGGGAATTAATGAAATAATTTTCAAATGCTCATATTTTAACAACTACGGTCTGTTTTGATTCGTACTTGGTATAAATTATGTCACTTAACAACATTTTCGGGGGGGGGGAAGTGGGGAGGGGGGGGGGGAGTGGGGGGAGGGGGAACGATCTTGTGGAGGCAAATGCCCCATGCTGCCAGTAGCGCCGCCACTGCATAGTGTGGTGGGCTAAATATGGTTTTGCTGAAAAGAGCTTGTGATTAACTCAGTAACACACGGACAACACATTGGATACAGGTCATATGGGGTACACATATAACCCATTGTCTGTTTGTGTGCCTTACTGATTTTGGTGATGATGTCATGCATATTGCTAAGTGGAGGGGCGGGGTCTGGGGAGGGGGAATTGATATGAAATACAAATCCTAAAAAAATGTAAATTTATAGCAGCCATATGGCTGTTTGCATTATACTCCATGTTATTTAGCAGTTATTGTGTACATGATAATGTTGTCAACAGCTTATATCACTAATATGCGCGCCTTAATATGAAAATCTTTCTGAAAATTGTAAACACATTGCACGCATGTCATATATGATACACAAATGAGTTATGTCCGTGCATGTGATCTATTGATTTGGTAGTGATGTCATTAAAACAGTAATTAATGTGCAACCGTATGCATGTCTTGCATCATACTTGTAATGTCGTCAACAGGTTATATTTTATTGATGCGCATGGTTTATGCATATATGTTATTTAGCACATTTCATGATATAACATAAAATAACAAGATTACGGGCTAAGAAGGATTAATTACCACATAAAAAACACAAACTAACACCACCACCACCACCACACAAAAAAACAAAACAAAGACGCCCAGAGTTATTTAGGAACTTATCAATGATGACCTTGAAATTGTGAACAGAATTGGAGCTAACTACCTATTCAGGAAAACTATTCCACTCATTAACAACTTTTTCTAAAAAGCTAAAACGCCAAATATCTATCCATGAGAACTCTTTGGTCAACTTCAAACTGTTACCACGTGTCACATGAGGATTAGCTGAAACATGCAAGAAATAACAGGAAATCAAACATCACTACCAGATAGGAACTTAAAAAACCTGAATCATATCACCAAGTACACTTCTCAACTCAAGTGTGGTCAAACCAAGAATTTGCAACCTGGATTCATAAAAGATATTCCTTACTTCGTGAATAAGTCTAGTGGCTCTTCGCTGCACCTGCTTCAAAATGAACTTATGCTTCTCATAAAAGGGACTCCAAGCCTGAATAGCATACTCAAGTGAGGCCTGACTAACTGCTTATACAAATCAAGAACAACCTCTCTACCAAAAAAAATAAAAAATCCTAATCAAATCAAGCATCCAATTTTCCTTTGCAGCTGCTAAAGTACACTGTTTAGAAGGCTTCAGATTGCTAGTAATGACAACACCTAAATCCCTTTCTTGATCAACACAACCAAGATTTGAACCATTCATGCATTAATCAAAAGCCAAATTGTTCTGACCAAAATGAATAACTTTGCATTTATCTACATTGAATGACATCTGCCATGTTTGGGACCAATAAACTAACTTATCTAGATCAGTTTGCAAAAGTGAAGAATCCCTAGCATCAGCTTAGTGTCATCAGCAAATTTACAAATCAAGGAGCCAAGGAAAGCATCAATATCATTAATGAAGAATACGAAAACAAAAGGAAGATACAGAACCCTGAGGAACACCACTTGTAACCTTCTTCCATGTAGATACTTTACCATTAACAACAATTCTTTGTGACCTGTCAACTAACCAAGAATATATCCAACTGGCACACTTTCCCTCCACACCAAGTACTCTTGTTTTCATTATGAGCCTACCTAATGGGACCTTATCAAATGTTTTTTGGAAATCTAAATAGATAACATACACATTATGACCAGAATGAAGTTGTTTAGTAACATCATCAAGAAACTCCAATAAATTAGAAACACAATACCTCTTTGGTAAGAACCCATAGCTGGGATAAATTCAACAAATCATTGACCAGTAAATGATTTAGTACAACATCCTTAACAATGGACTCCATGTCCTTGCACACAACACTAGTTAGACTCACTGGCCTATAGTTACAAGGAAAACTGTGGTCGCCCCTTTTAAAAATAGGAGTTACATTAGCAATTCTCCAATCACTAGAAACAACACCAACATCAAAGCACTTTGAAAAGATAATACTCAGGGGAACAGGAAGAACATCAGAACACTCACGTAAGACAGTATGATGTACACCATCTGGACCGGGTGCTTTATTAGAATTCAAACCCTTCAACTTCTTAGACACAACCTCAACTGACAAATCAACATTCTTAATGGATGCTGGAGAATGCACACTAAGATAATCCACATTATCATCAGCAGGGGCTCCTTAGTAAAAACAGACACAAAGTA
Organism: Chiridota heheva; assembly: GCA_020152595.1. Taxonomy (NCBI): domain Eukaryota; kingdom Metazoa; phylum Echinodermata; class Holothuroidea; order Apodida; family Chiridotidae; genus Chiridota; species Chiridota heheva. The sequence goes on along the minus strand of JAIGNY010001799.1, from coordinate 149,519 downwards.
GACATTCAAAACCTCAAACATATCCTTACCACTATTGATAGTAACACCATCATTACCCTAAAGGGGACCAATAAACTCCTTGTTTTTTTGCTTTGAGCGAACATACGAATGAAAAGACTTAGGAGTAATCTTAACGTCTTTGGACAAACTATGCAATGCTAGTTTGCATAAAATTTGACAATCAATGTACAATGAAAGAATACATCGGAATCACTAAGCATTTTGGTTCTCCAGTTCATTTATATTGTTTTATGGAATTATTGAACACTTATATTGATATTGAACTTTTTGTTATACTTTTGATATAAAAAAAAGAAACTCTTTTAATGGAAGTTATGCCACTCAATGAATCTTTTATATACATCGTTAGGTTAATTTCAAGTTCCCGTCTCTTGCATTACCAGATTACCAGTGCTAGAACGGAAACATTAATTACTATGACAATATAAGTTGCTTCTTGTTTGTAGCGGACATCTTATCATTAATATTTGTCATCTTCCGTGAAGTTTTACTCTTTACGGTCACATTAATGTTTGAACATCATCCACATCAGCATTCACATCAGAAATAAAACTGAGAAATATTCAAACCACGAAAGTGTATATCTTCTATATGATTGGTTAATCTTGGTACCTCGTCACTGGCATGCTTTTTCTTGCAAAATCCACACAACCTCCATTAAGAGTCCGGTAATTTGTCGTATTAACCGATAAGATTGACGTTATTGTTATGAAACGTTTAGTCTATGAATAGACGAACGTTACCAGGCGTGCTAGTTTAGGGTACACCTACTTAAATTCAATCGTAGATGTATTTTTACAGTAGCAAATTTTCCCCAAATGCAAATAGGTTGAATAGTGTTTTCCTTTTCAAAGAAAGAATTCATTTTCCATAATTGATGTATTTCAGGAATAAGTATATCCGATGAATTTGTCCAATTTCTCTTAGCGAACTATGTTTTAAAGTATCCTCAAACCATTGTTTTGCTAAATGCAAACAATTAATGAGATTGATGAATATTGTTCTGTTTGGAACACTTTTCTCTCCAACTAGAGCTGAATAGTTATAAATTGCGGTCCTTTGCGATTGCACTGTTTACCAACCAACTAATAGTCTCAAAAGTATGTCAAGTGATTGCACTTAATCGTGTTTAATTAACGGTATGACCATGAACAGATGAAATTTTATAGAACATTATTCTGATTATGAATAATGATTAAAAAAATGGTACTTTAAGAAAATATTACTTTTCAGTGTTTTCAATGTTTCCTCAAAGTGGATTGCGCACATCAGTAGGATTCTATATACAACACCACTATATTGCCATAGATGAATTACTAAACAAATTAAACTTTTGTTAGCATAGTTTATTAGGATTATTTACTTATTTAGGTATTGCTTGAAGCAAAGTTTGTATCTTGGGTAAGCCTGGAAATCTGTATGTTGAAAATATTTTGATTGTAAGCGCAAGTTGAACACGATATTTACTTTGTATATACTCTGGTACTGTTTCATTCCAAGTGGTTATTCCTTCAATAATTAAAAATAATCTTTCAATGTTTTTAACAATTTGTGTACGTTTTCAATTTATTTTAATTGGCACTAATATAAAACCAAAGGGAACAACTTTTTCAAAGATATTTTCACTTTCGATTCAAAAGCGTCGAAGAAGTGAGAATTGATGTGAAGTAAATTGATAGAGGTACAGTAGCTCAGAGGTCAAAGAGTCATGCTCATATGCGAAAGGTATAGGGTTCGATTCCCGCCGCGAGCGCTGCATTGTGTATTCGAGCAAGGCATTAAACTCTACTTGCTTCACTCCACTCAACTGTAAAATGAGTACCAGCACCTTGGGGAGTTAATCTGCGATAGGTTGGCGTCCCATCCAGGGTGATTCATGTACTCTAATCCGCTTGCACCATGGATAAACATTGGCCCTATGAGCCTAAAAAATGGCTAGCTATACGGATTTCTGATAGTGTAATTATCTGGTCCCAAGCCAACTGGCATTGAAGCTTTAGGTGGAGAAGGATGTTAAACTTGTTTTGAGAATCATACGGATTAAGCAAAAGTTGCGTTTCTCTCAAATTTTGTAAATTCGATTTTGAATTCATCCGAGTATGCTGATCACCTTTGTCCCTCTACAAATTATAGCTTACCAAAAGTAGCAAATTTCTAATTTGTTTGTGTTTTGACAAATCTAGATATTATTGATTCTTCGGAAAGCGTTTTTTTGTTGAGAAGAAAGAAATTGTTTGGCAGTGAGTGTACAATTCTTATGAATAATCTATTGCCCCGGGAATTAAAAGAATGTTATTATATTATGCTACATGCAATTGTATGATCACTGGCTTAATGTCACTGTCTTTGAAATTGAGCACGTTATAATATTTTCTTACTTTAATTGAATTCGCAGATGTTGCCTTGCGGACGATTTGAGTCCCTATGAAAGGTGACCAATATTTATACAGTAAGATATTGAAGGACAGTGATAATAATGCATATTATGATAGTAATTCTTAAAATATCAATTTCAGTTCTAAAGCGCAAAGATAACTACGTCCCAAGAGATTGGTCGATGAAAAAATATCGACGTATGTTTTCAAGACAGCAGTAGTCGCCTTTCATTATTATAACATGATTTTTGATTGCGAAAGCCCCTCACTCGAAACAGTCAATTTTTTTCAAAAAATTGTGTGATTTTTTTTATAATCTTTGTATTCTTTGTTTCCTTGTCAAAAAGTACGATTCATCGAATAACACATTGATTGTTTTGAAAAATGTTAACATCATTTTACCTGTGCCGAAAACAATCGAACAATGCTTGTTTTATTCCAGGCTGATCAAGTCTTCGTTTGAAAGTACTGTCTATTTCTTGTAAGCAGTAATCAAATTTTCAAAGATTACGAAATATTTAGAAAATAACAGTATTATATGTACGAAGTTGCATCTCTGTGAAATTTTAATTTATCACACTTTACTGGATATACTGTTAAATTGGTAAAAACAATCCCTTTGTGACTCGCTGTGTAAATGATCCTGGATGAAACATACGGTATTGTGTCGCTATAAATTTCATTTGAAGACTTATATGTAAATTAAACTTATTTATTCTTCCTTGTGTTACACATTACATTTTAAAGCCTTTGGCAGTGCTTTATGATATATCAATTTTAAGAATACGGTCGGGTAAAAAGTATTTTCAAACAAGAGAGAAATCAATGTCCACTCTTAAAACCATTTACTATCGATTAATCTCATACAAACAGGCTTTTAACCCAAATAACGAAGAAATAATATCCCTTGAACAGTGCACTTGCTTGAAAGATATTTTATAGTTCTTTTTAGAGTCTCTTTACAATATCGTGCCATGACTTTTTATACATTTGAGCAGATAGACAGTAAAGTTGCGCGCTGTTAAATGATTAAACATGGTATGCTCATTATTTTCAATTCCATTTAAACGAGGTTAAAAAATGAATGCATCTCCATAACCCACATAATAAGACGCAGATTGAATGTTTCAAAATGGGAGCACAATATTTAAAAAAAGCAAAATGCGGAAAATGATGATTACAATATCATGTATTTAACTTATGAAGAAAATAATATTCAGAAAGACACAAACTTCTGCGCAGATTAGTCGATAAACAATCGTATTAGTAAGTACGTATGAAGTAATATGACTTCTTTTTTCAAATTACTGCATAAATATTACGGCTTATAAATGTTAATAGAATTTAAAGCAAGAGTTTCGAAATAACGAGATACATTGTATTATTTCAACAACTTCACATTTAGCCTCTTGACAAGCCTAACACTTACTCCTTCATACATCATTAAATATACTACTAATCGCTCCTCTACACATCTTAATTAAAAGAATTGAAGGTTGACGCCGTAAGAAAACAGGTGTCTCAAAAAATCTAAGAGCGTTATAACGATTTTGTCGATGGTCGAATCACGAACAGATTGGAAAAACAAAAAATCCATTGTGAAATTCGAAGTACTTTTAATTTACTTTTTTGAAGAAGCATGGAAGATTGAAAAGCAGTATTAAAACAAATTACAAACTTGATTTGCTTCCTAGCAAAAATGTTTCGTTTCATATACGTTAACCTACAATCTTGGACGAAAAAACAAAGAGTTCTGCTTTTAATGAACATATATTTTTAGTCTTTATCATTCAATATCCATAAATCATAAATAATGACACTTTTGTTTAGTGGTTCTTCGTTCCTTATATAGAACTACTATTATTTTCAATTATTATGTTTTTCATTTCAGGACATTTGCATAATTTCTTCTACCCCCTCTCAACCTTCGCATCCAAATTTAATGTTGACCATTTTCAAAGTCATCATAGGATAAATCATTACAAATCCAACATTGCAAAGGGGAAGGATTGAACAGTTCAAAATCGACAAATGCAATAATCAAGAATCACAATACTAAATAATTAGCTCTTTGCGACGCTCAATTGTTCCAACAGTTTGTCCAAGATTGTAGAATATGTTCCCCACTTGCTAGTACACACAATTGTACCATGGAATAAGTATGAAAGGAACCCATCATCGGTACTGTGCTTGGTTCACACGTGGTAAATAATTAAGTGAATTAGTCCATATCCGTTTTTGATACCCAACAGGAAAGAAAAAAATAACTTATTTTATGAATCTGAGAGAGGAAATTACTAGAATGATATGATCTTCAAATCTAATAAATTGAGAAAGGTCAGAAGGGATAATTTACATTTGAAATCACATTTACCAATTCAATATCATCTTTTGTGTTCTCTCGTTTCAATTTCCATTGCAAAATGAAACTACAACGGTAAATTCTTATATGGATTTCAAAGTTTAAAACCAATATTGAGCCTTATGCTATTTAGGCATTGTCTCTCAGAGCGCCTTCAATGGGCGTTCGAAATTCGAAAAGTCCAAAAGTATACCAAAAAGTATTTCTATAGCATATTTCACACAATGTTATATATGAACTAGGACTTAAGTTGTCACGAGTACATATTACATAGCCTATGTAACGTGTGTAAAGATTCAATGACATTGGGTCAGTGTAACGTGCTAATTTGAGCAGCATGCTCGCATTAGCACGCTGCTCAGATTAGCACGTAACATCGGTCACTTTATGCCATTGGAAGAAGTTGAATGTCATGGCGCATGCGGCGTATATTTGTCATGTGTGAATCTAAAAGAAAGTCTCATCTCGTGCTCTGTTTGTTAGCATCGTGGTTGATTAAACTTGGTTCGATTCCCGCTGCGAGCTCGGCATTGTGTCCTAGAGCAAAACATTTCACTTTGCCAACTCCAGTTCATTCAACTGTAAAGTGAGTACCAACACTGTTGGGGGGTTAACCAATGATAGACGGACGTCTTATCTAGGGGGAAATATGTGCTCTCATCCGCTAACGTCAAGGAAACCGTGGGATAGGCACCGGTTTCAGAAGGGATTTAAATTTAACCAACGAATAAAATACATTTTAATTTTAGTATTTCATTTATGAATGTTGTTAAAATTTGGGGAGTAAAGAAAAAGATGAAATGGGATTGCTACCAAGCATACCGCACCATAGCTTACTCGTTGCGAGCAGCAGAAGGACCAAAACCACACCCGTTTATTCAGTTTCGAACGAACTGACAAAAAACTGCTCAAGGATAACAAAAAAATACTTACAGACAATTGCTATATACGTAACACCTGTTTAAGATTATATGCGTAGCAAATTTTTAGGAAATGTACGCAAGTGAGGTTATGGAAAATATGTTTACTCCATTGTTAATTGTCTAAATATTGAGAAGAGAAGTAGAACACAAGCTTAGAAGTATTTTACACACTGCACTCTCCGGGTGATGTCTTTTCTTTACACTTTTTTTGATATACTACATCACAACAACTTTGTAATTGTATAGGAAAATACTATTGTTTTCACTTAAATCACTAGGCGCAATAAATAATTCATTATACGGGCAAGATATACATTACGAATAAGAGACCGCATAAAAATTGTGTCCTAAACACCCATCCATTAAAAGAAGAATGGTGGGATGATCAAGTTACAAATACCCGTTTCCAATTTGCATTGCTTGCTTACTCGCCCTTTAAAATGCAAAAGACACTTGTCTACTAACTGTGGTGTAGCGGTTACCATACCTGTCTACAGACCACGAGGCCCTGGGTTCAAGCCAAGGTTGGGTAGACACGCCAGTGCACCACAACTGGTTATCAAAGGCCGTGGACATTGACTTGGTTGTCGATGTTATGTCTGTCCGTACGTCGCACCTGTGTTCTCGTCCGGGTCGTATTAAGTGTTTCGTGATAGCATTGTTACTATTATAACCAAATACGCAAGTGACGACCCCGTCATTGTAATTGTGTGTACACTCGTCGTCGTCGACAGGACACAGTTCCGCGACGCAATTTACACACAAGTGATTCAACTCAGATGTTTTCTGCTCAGATGAAACCTTTGTTATCAAGCCGATCACAGTTGTAATCTGAACCCATAAACTTACCTACTGAGCCATTTTTTAACGCTAGTAAAGTTCTGCGCTGTGCATATGGTCAACATGCATTCTTGTATTACTCCGCGCAAAGTCTGCATAATTTGTGTCAGTGTTTATGTCCAATAAAACAAATATCAGCTTGCTACCCTTGCGCGCATCAGTTTTAAGAGAATCCCAGATTGTGTTTTTGTTGAAAATGTACCGTATTTTTCTATCGGATTAGTCATTTAGCGTCCGTACTTCTGTTCCTGTCAACTTTCTACCGAAATACGAACAATTACTTTGGATAGTTTTCAATATTTATTACGCCTGATGTGGTTTACCTTATCCGGAACGCTGCAAATCACCGAAATTAATTGGCTTGGGATCAAAGATAAAAACCGCGCGTACGCAGCACTTTCCCAACTGACTTCGGGTGATACGGGGCCTTATTATCAGAAGCAGCGAAACGGAGAGGGAGTGGGTAGAGAATCAGGGGCACATCCCCAATGTTCTCTTTAGAAAGAAATAGAAAGTGCTCTTTCTTAGAGAAAAAAGTGCCCCTCTTCAGAGGAAAAAGTGACCAGAGTGCAATACATACACCATTCTGTAATATATCGCACAACCTAAGATATGTTGATCATACTATTCAGAAACCGATAGGAAGTTCTAGCCATACAATTGCAAGTGTGCATAGGATGCGATGGAACAATAATAAAGACGTAAACACCACTATATCTGATCTTTTCACTGAAGGAAGTAATACCATTATCGCCTTAAAAGAGAATACAATTTTCAAATTGTACGCTCGTACACTCTATTTCATACACTTTTTTATACCCTAAAAACAACGTTGGGGCCCAACATCCCAGGCTATATTAGGCTTTTTTTCCTACAGAACAAGCCTGTTTTCTTTTTGAAGTAGGGCTTGCTAGAGTTTACGAGTAACCCCCAGTTTTTTTTATATGGGGCACAGAACAAAACTTACGATGTTAACTTGGATCCTATTCAAAAACTGACGTACCCTTCTCCGCTTCCTTTGGGGAGCAAGGGGGAATTCCCCCCACTTTTTTCAGATTTTATTTATTTATTTTATTTTTTGTATGTTAGCGTGATTCCCCTCTCCCCTTCCTCACTTTAGGTTAGTAAACTCCCGCCTATGCCCACACCATCTTCACTGGCGATCAAAAAATAATACCCAACCAAAGACTTCCTCAAATGTTCTACGCATGCATAAGTGCCGGTATATAGGAAGACATATTCCTACCAATAAAAACGTGTCGTTCCCCATCCTTGATTTAAAATTTGGCACATTTAAAGTTTATTCATTCAATCATGCAGTGGCATTTGAGAATTGTACTCCATGCTCCTCCCAACCCCAAACCCTTCAAATTTGGATACGGATTCCGGCAACCTGGGTTCCATAGTATGGTAGTATATATCAAAATCAATCAAACTATTTTGTGGGTTTTCAATTAGTAGAGGTGAGATGTTGCATGCATTATTATCCAGGTATACCCCCCAATTTGGACAACTTTTCCATGCGGCTTCTAAATCATCATGTAAATTTAAAACTTCGAAATGTATAGTTGCTAATTTCATATCTTGTTGAGTCTTTTCAAATTTGAAAGATTTGACAATCAAGAAACATCCTAATGCGCTAAAAAAATCAAGAGAATAACATAGTCAATTATATTGCCCTATTTGTCCTCTTATCGGTGCTAAAAATCAGATTCCTATCTTGGAATTGTAAACCTTAAATTTAATAATTTTTTTATAGACGCTTATCTTCAAAAAGTCACGTACATCACTTCATTATGCCTTTAGCCGATTTTTCTTCCATCTACCTTTACAAATGAATGATTTTATTTCGTATCTGAAATTCTCCAAGGATGGATGAAATACCTTTATATTATGTATGTAGTTTACAAATGATAGAAGCGGACAAGAATTATTTCACCCTCTCTTAAAAATAATCAGGGCATGTGATACACAAATCTGTGACATCGAAGTGTTTGACCCATTTTAAAATCACACTTTCGTAGATTTCTCAATTGTTTTATTTTTTTCAGAGATAAGATTATGTCAAAACGCGTTACTTTGTTTACCCGTTGGCATTTCTGTCCAGTTGTATTGGCAGAAAGGCAGAGCGTAGTTGTTGTGATCAAATGAAATATCTAACACAAGGTATTAAACAGTAATGATGATACGTTTAATAGAAAACGTATCGTAAATTATCTTGAGACCCAACATGACACATGAACGGTACATACTGTATATCTTACGTATGTGATTAGAAAAGCTCTTCAATATTATAGGCAGATGGGTGTAAACACTGGGTCGACCCTTCCCCTTCCATCAAATAATAAGTAAAAAATGTATATTTATGGTAAGATGTTCAGATTTGCATTAAGTGAAGTATCTAAATAGTGCAATAAACTGCTAATTTGTCAAACAAATTTGAAAATATTTTAGGACATGAAATTTTTTCCCCCAATCTAAAAAGCATTTCGAATTTGATCAGATTTAGATGACATTTGGAAAAGAAAAAAAAAACGCTTTTAAAGCTCTGCTACATTTCTTCCAAAGATCAATTGTCTTAAGGTTGGGTTACCTTGTATTTGAATTCCAGTAAATATACTAGCTTATTTCCAATAAAGAAACAAATAAAGACACAAGGATTGGTAATATAAGAAATGTACGCTAAACAGATTATTTCTAAAGACAATTAAAATACCTTTGCATATACGAAAATAATTCCTATAGAATTGTTCTGCAGTTCAGGAAAATGTACGAAATATATGTTCATCCCTAATTGAACATCTGTAAGCTGTTCCTGTGCAATTACTTTCGATTATTCCTATGTGACGTCACCATTAAGTGATAATTCGTATGAAAAATGGCCTTGAACGAAAATACTTATTATCGCCTAAAATGCACTTTATTTCATTTGGTTTCTATTGTAGATTCAGTCACTATATATTACGCAGCCGCTTTACATATTTAAGATTGTGTAGTTTTCCAAGGATGTGAAAAACACTGCATTTGTACTTAATGCAAGCCATCATAAATCATAGCGCAAACTAAGAATAGGATTATTGCTTGAATTCTTATCAACAGACATTCGATGTATTAAAAGATTGCAAAATATTTTAAATTGATTTTACTTCTTTAAATTTGTAGTGAAATAAAGGAATAGTTTAGTCCCTTACTTACATATCTGAGATTGATCAGTTTTCAATTCTCTTGCTTCTGTACAAATTTCCACATCAGAAGATATGAAACAGATAAAATTGTTCTCTTACAAGGAGATGGTGTCACTCTTTAAGTAAAATTTTAGTTTCTGCACTGTGATGTTTTCAAAGCTGCAGAATATTTGTACTTCATCTAATCACATATTTAGTAGTTATTATGGAAGTTTTTTTTTATATCAATTAAAAATGTTCGAATAAAAGAAGAACATGTAATTTTATACGCAGCTTATTTTCATACAGACACATTTCCAAAATGCTACATTCACTCATTGTTAGTTGACTGACATTACCTGAACCTCCAGTGAACAATGAAACGATGATCTCTTTAATAATTGCGCTTATCTAATATCCATAATTCTCAAAAGAAAAGTATTGAGAAAGGCAATGCCTTGTTTTTGTTTTTAAACACAAAGTAACTTTTCCCAATCGTCCCACTTTTATCAATATTTTGCAAGAAAAGGGTTACGCGACGTGAACCTATTTACGTCATATTTTAAATGAGGACTCCTGGCTTATTTTCAAATCATTTGCAGGTTAATATGTGTACGTAATTTTTGAGCTGAGCGTGATGGTTTTTTCTCTTAGTAATCTTTAACTTACAATATTTCCATTTTGAAATAAAATGGAATATGCACTAATACTTGGTGGAATTCTTATCTCGAGGTCTGCTTTGTATTCGTCTTGATGGTCCCGTACAGTATCATAGATAGAGAAGTAGAACTCATAGAAATCACATTTTAACAACAGAGGATATGAACAGATCCAATTGTTATTCTCTTACCAGGAGATGTTGTCACTACTTCTTTCAAACTGTAGTTGCTGTACTAAGTGAATTATATACATAGTAAACTTAGTATAAGATCGTGCCTTAGTTTGTTTAATAAATAGTAAAATGATTTAAACCATCTCTTTATAATCAGAAGATACGTGTTTTCAGCTTATTGATATTATAAAGCATTACAAACTTAACTGTTATCAAATTTACTAAAACTACACAAATATGTCCTATTTAGACCTTTTTTTCAAGCCATCTTATGCAAATCTGTAATAGATTAATTTGTAGACCTGTTTTGATCTGTATGCATTTTATTATTTTCTAATCTCCTGCCATAAATACTTGAAGGACAGCAGCTGTTCTTAAAAGTATTGCTTCGATCGTTATAATATTCGCAATCAATATCTAATTGGTATGAAAATGTATTTTATTTTCAGGGACTGAAAGCTACGCTACAAAGCAAATTGAATTATGTACAGATTTTGAAATGTTTAGCCCTTCATACGTGACCAACACTTATTCTAGTTATTCTAGTTGGGATAACCCCTCGACCCACATATTATTGAGTTGCAAAATCATAACAAGTGTACATGAAGTGAACCTGCCATACATACTTAAAGAGGAGTTCTCGTGTTAATGTGGAGAAAAATATGCTACATAATTGAACGTCTCTGATTTGTAAATCATATTTACACAAATACTAATAAGCCTATCAAAAACAGCAGCGGAAGTAACGTCGTTGGTATGCGGTAGATGGTCCTGTATCAAACACAATGTTTGTAACAAGATTCCCTATTGAAAAAAATGACATCGAAATTTCAGAATTGTGCTTAGGTAAAGCTAAATCCATCCGAGCCATTAGGCTCATTGAGTCAGTACTTATCCCCGGTTTCATTGCGCAAGCGGATGAGAGTACATTACCCTCCCCTCCCCCCTCCCCTGCTCCTCCACACCCATCGCAGATGGGGAGTTACCTTAGCAGTGCTGGTACTCATTTTTACAGCTGAGTGGACTGAAGCAAGTAGAGTAAAATGTCTTGCCCAAGGACACAATGCAGCGCTCACGACGGGAATCGAACTCGGTACCTCTCGAATACGAGCATGACCCCTTAACCACTGAGTCACAGCACCTCTAAATTGTACTTAAACTGTATAAACTAGGTCAAAGTTCGTTCTTCATTTGTAAACTCCTTTATTGTAGTCAGTGGGCAAGGCTACCATGTACATGTCATGTGAAGCGTCATGAGACATTGTAATAAATCTGTACAATTAACGAACGGATCGACGAAAGAACGTACATGCATGACATAACATCATCAAACCTAGATAGACACATTCCTGGCACATTTTTTCTTATGAACGTCTACGTCATCGCATGAGCCCAAACAATTGGGTACTTTTAGGTATTACGTCATCGCATGAGCCTACACATTTGATTAGCTCACAATAAACATATGGGGTCTCTCATTTTCCGCTCCGGATTGTCCAAAATTTCAATGGATGACCTGAAATTTGGGAGACAGATAGTAAATAGATATTCAAAACTTTTTGCCACTGCTTTTTAAAATTCATCGTCGCCTCTTTGAGAAAATGAACAAAACAGACTGCCCATAATCTGTTTGGTTCATTTCCTCAAAAAGGCGACGATGAATTTAAAAAAACCAGCGGCAAAAAGTTTTTCATTTTTATTGTTTTGACTTTTTCGGGATTTAAAAAATGTTGTTTCTCCATTCGCTAAAGTAAACAAATTATACCTGATATCAAGCAAGGAGTTACCAAATTTCTCCTAAATTTTAGGATATCCATAGAAATTTTGGACAATCCAGAGCGGAAAATGAGAAACCCAATATATCTAGTGTGGGCTAGTCAAATGTGTAGGCTTATGCGATGACGTAATACAAAAAGTACCCAATTTTTTGGGTATTTAAAAGTACCCAGTTTTTCAGGTTGCTCCCGAACTGGCTTTATAACATTTGTTTATTGGAATGTGTACAATTAACGAACGGATCGACGAAAGAACGTACATGCATGACATAGCATTATCAAACCTAGATAGACACATTCCTGGTACATTTTTTCTTATAAACGTCTCTGCTTTATAACATTTGTTCATTGGAATATACATAATCTTATATTTTGTTGTGCATTTTAAAGGTTAAAACAAAGAGCTTTTTTGTGGAAGCTAAAAACAAGTAATACGATAACTGCATAAGAGCCATTTATATGTAGTATCCCCTTCGAGAAAAAAACAAAAACACTTCACAGTTAAAAATGATCACGTGACGTTGACGGTATGGGGATGGAAAAGAACATCAAGATCAAATTCCCAGAAAGAATTTTTACTGAAGAACACTTTTAAACACATTATGATTTTTGATATGTAACACAACTAGGACATTGTGAAGGTAAAACGAAAAAATGATAGGAAGTTAATATCATATCTTTATAGATATTATTATATATTCACCATCCTAATTGAAAAGGCTAAGAAGCATTATGAAATACGAGTAAAACACTTTTGGAATTGATTACTTTTTAAACTGTTTATTTTGTAATTATAAACGATCAACAATTTTAAAATATGTGAAATATTCTGAAAAGTTGCATCTCCCTTCATGCATTTATGAATTATCTAAATATTAAAACTAAAAAAACATAATGACATATGACCCTTAACGTATCTGTAAGAAAACGTTCTTGCAAGTTGTTGCTTAGGCTGGAAAGTTGTTAATCAGCTAAAAACGAATAATGTTACAATCTACATACCAGCTCATTAAGTTAAATAGAATAAATATGATCGACAAATAGTTATGCAGAAGATGACTATGCATGTCCACGTTTGATGTGCTTGCAACAGTAAATGCATTTCAGTTCGTGGGATATAAAATTTGCATATATATGTCCTCACATGATCCCAGTGAAGGGTCCTTGTCCTTAAAGACCCATGTTTGCAAAGGTTTACCTTTGGTAATGATGAAATAATACATTTGCCAAAAATGGATAGGTAACGGAACCGTCTTGTACCTCACATATATGCACAATATCTGTTTAATTGAAATACGTAGAACAAATTACAATTGAAAGTTTATTTCTTGGAACTTAATCTACGTACTAATGGCTGTAACATACCCCAATCGGTCATAATCAGACTCCCGGAAGATGCCTAATTTGCATAAATTCAAAATGGTCGCCATTTTAAATGTTGAGGGCCAATATTCTTTATTGTATTATTCATATACATTACATGTGTATTTTATAATTTTATTTTGGCGGCCATTTTGAAATAATGCAAATCAGGTATGTTTTTGGGTGCCCGATTGCGGCTGAATTTGAACATAATATTTGCTTATAAACTGTTCAACAAAATCCTGCAAGAAACTTTCTATTGGAATTAGTTCTAAGTTCAGTCATTATCACGTTATATTGACTGGGCTATAGGTAAAGCTATTTCATATCGGTTATATTCTGTGGTGTAGAGGGACTACACTCAAGTTTCGCATCACACCTTCTTGAACAAAGAAGCAATCAACTAATCATGGGTGTTCCGCGACTGACGACCGATTTTTGAAGTTTTTTCAATTGGTGACTGTTTAATGTCATTGCATAGTTTTATAATCCACTGTTTCCTATTTTAGAGACTGATTCCTTGTGAAATTTCACGCTTTAATATGAATTATACTAGATTTTAAGTTGTGATTACTTTTTAACTAAGGCCTACAAAGCTGGTTGGAGGATACGATCAGTGGCGATAACTGGGATTTTCATATGGGGTTGGGGGCAGATATGTAAAATCGACAAGATGAACCTACAAGTACATGTCTGAACCGTCAAGTAGAAATCTGAACCGACGGATTAAAATATTGGGGAGGGGGAAGCGATCGCCCCTCCTCTGGCTACGCCACTGCTTCTAATATTAGGCCTACATAAGTTGGAGCGGTAGGCCAGTAAAAATAAGAAATACATAGATCAAACTGCAACAGAAAGTTTATTTCTTGGAACTTGATTGGCTGTCACATACCCAAAATCGGTCAAAATCTCGGAGTCCCGGAAAATGTCTAATTTGCATAAAATCCAAATGGCCGCCATGTTAAACTTGGAAGGCCGATATCTTTTATTGTATTATTCATATACACTACATTTATAGTAAACATTATCAATAGCTTACACGAAATGTGTCGAAATTGGCCTTATAAGTCTATTTTAACGGCCATTTTGAATTGATGCAAATTTTGTATTTTTCAGGCGCCCGATTGCAACCGATTTTGAATCTTTTTATTTTTATCATTGTTCCTCAGGACATGGTATTTTGAAATTGAGTGTTTTTCAATTTCATTTGCAACCTTAGGTCTGCTTCTGACCCTTGCACAACTCATTTTATTACATAACTTCTGTGTCGGATTTGAAACATTTTTTTCTTCATATTTGTTTTTAAGTAAGTTGAACGCTTCTGTTTATGAAGCGTAAGGTATATAAGCAAATTGATACCTGTGATTTAAGTTTGAAATTTTATGAGGCTTTTGTGACTTTTTCGAGATTTTAAGAATGTAGTTTCTCCATTTGTTGAAGTAAACGAATTATACCTGATATCAAGCAAGGAGTTACCAACGACTGATGTTTCCTATAGATACGATAACAGACCTTTTGCCTTTTTTGCCTTTTGCCTTTTCAGTGGTACTATTCTACGATCTCACAAAAGTTCAGAAAGCATTCATTCTCAGAGACTAAACCCGAAAACTGTTAAAGATTAAAATTAGATTATCTTGAAATTTTAAGCCTCCTTTCTTACAACACCAGTCGACTGTACCTTACTTATAAACCTTTTAAAACCGAGTTTAGCCGAACTTGATTTCTTCAGTACTTCGACCAATCAACTGCTGGGTGAATATTCCTTTTGGTACCCAACAAATCAGTTGCGGTTTGCGCAAAAAAAGTTGTCATTAACGATGCGCGCGCGTATCACCTGCACGTATAACGCACGTATGATAAGCGTTAAAAAAAAAAGAAATTGCATACGTTTGGTTCCATACCGTGGGTGAATTTTGCAGACGGACAAGAATCCCCCAGTATTTGACTGGCCGATAGAATTTTCCCAGTATACCATTGTTTCAATATGGACACGTGAATTTTCGGCATGTGGCATTATTAATATTAGCTCTTCGAAAATTGCTAGTTTTGAAAAGGTATACTTATTAAGTTTTTGCTTTTACCTTTGAAGTGGATAACCCATTATGTTTGCAAGATGTTATATCATAGATTAGTTTGTTTAAAACCCGTGATTTTAGCGTCCATTAATTAAAAACAAGAGTCCTTACTCAACTTACCACATTTTACGATAAGATTACCCCAGCACATATACCATTGGTTCATCATGGACACGTTCATTTTGGCCATGTGACATTATTTAAGTTTTCCGGAAATTGCCGCGGTTTGAAAAAGTATACTTATTATTTAGTTTTTACTTCTACCTGTTTGTTTTCCTCCGGTGTATGTGCACTTTCAATCAATACATTCGATTATTCTTGGTACTCCCCCAATTCGAACTATTGCTGTTGCCTGATGTAAAACTTAGTTGCTAAACCAAGAAAAATATCATAAAATAAGAAATGGTAGTTAATATGTAAAAATGTTGCTGCATGGTCATTCATTTATAAAATATAACAAAAGTGCAGAACGGGGTAAAAAATCGTTTTACTTACCTTACCTTACCGCTTCTTTCTCCTGGGTATGGAGAATGAGGCTTCTCTAAGAAAATTCTTCCATCGCTTTCTGTCTATTGCTACTACTTCAGCTTCTCCCCAGCTGTTCCATCCAAAACTGTTTCTCTCCTTTTCTGCCACTCTTCTCCATGTAGTCTTAGGTCTTCCCTTCTTTCTTCTACCTTCTGGTGTCCAGGTAATGGATATGCTGGCATAATATTTTCGTCCTTTTTTTAATACATAACCCAATTATCTCCACCTTCTCTTCCTTTTACTTACATCAGGTAGTTAACCAGTTAACGTGTAACAATCATCACAAAAACCTCCACTTTTCGGGACCAAATGATCTTGTAGCATATTTTAGTTTATAACGAATAAACAAAAATAAATAAAAAGTACTGTCTGCATGACTTGTCCTGAACCTTATATATTTTCCATAAACTCATTAGAGCAAAAAATAATACCACTAATTCTAATCAAAATAACCATGCAATCATTCAATAAGGACTTTATTCAATGCTAATTTGATACTCAACATCTACTACGGCAACTACCTAGAAGGAGAAGAGTTAATAACATAGACATGAGCAGTCTGACCAGAGCTGCGTATGTATTAGGTCGGATGTTACTATTCCAAATTTTAAGACAAGAAGTAATGAAAATAGTTTATTGCAAACTGGTCGAGGTCTTTACGCGGGAATCACTACCTACAATCATCAAAGATAATAACAGTTGTCGTATAGAAGTTTTAAAAAAATGCCATGAAATTCTAACGAAAACAATAATTGACAGTTTTTCTTCAAAGTAATAATGGTTTCAATATATCAAGTAGGGTATACTTCAAACGTTTCATGTCACTTTACTCACTTTGTATCAAGTATGACTATCAATTGTGAGTTCACGTTGTATTCCACCATTATTAAGGGTGGCATTTTAAGTGTGTGTACCTTAATGTTTACGCCCAAATGAAATTTGAAATTTAACATTTGTGACTTTGATAAGTTAACGCCAGGTCTTAGATGTGAATAACCCACTATGATTGCGAGCTGTTATATCACAGAATAGATTGTTTGAAACCCATGTTTTTCCAAAAGGTTCACATTTGTATTTCTTCATACCCCAAGCTGGATCTTTCAAGAGCGTTACGGTTTGACACTCTTTCTCTGATAATTTTAAAATTATCGTCTCACTTTCATTTTATCCTCATATACAATCGAAATTAGACACATATTGTTTCCTACATTTCTGCATAAAGCTGGATTTATCTTTTGCTAAACGAGGCTAGGATTTTCCCCTGCATATTATCGCTAGAATTTCACAGAAACTGTTATTCCCCCTATTTCATCATCCTTTTAAAATAGATGCTGTGACTCTATTTCATATCATACATAGCAGATGAGGCTAAACATTATGGAATGACCTTATTACTTGTAGATTAGTTGTGTTTCTATTTGTGATAATATCGTAAAAAGTACCGCAGAGTATAAAATGCAGGAGGTGAAAAAGATCTTTATCATGTTTGTTCTAGTGCATATCGTCTGGTGGGAATATATGACTTGGTAACGTATAAAGCTAGATGAGTCTAAGGTTAAATATGGATGTGAAATGCAACGTAATTTTTATAAGTAGAATATGTGTAATGATAGGCATGTTCAAAAGTACGTATAACATGTACAAATAATTCCACACAGAAATTTACAAAAACACTTACAACCTACTATTTGCACATGTATCCGCATATTTACAACAAATACAATACTGTCATTGTAAATATATATTTCATTTAGTTTAACCATATATAACCTCATAAACTTTTAGAACATCCATTCGGTAAATAAGTTATCATCATATTCAGGTATACTGAAAGCATGTATTTATACTATAAAGAAACTAAATAAAGGGATAACTTGTCAGAATATTATAATTGTGCATTGATTATATACATGATAATCAGTCCGGTTCGTACCCTTGATCGGGGGATCCTCTACAGAAGTATCCCACAATGCATCTATATAAATTCAAAGTTTGTATAGGAATAACATAAGAATCAGAAACATTTCGAGCGCGGGGAACTCAAAACCACTACGAAGTATTCAAATTTTTCTTAACGATTTGAAATAATGGCATATTAGTTATATTTTTAATGTGCGCTTTCAAAATTCACTTCTTATGATATGTTACGGTTAAGCAAATGCGTTTTACCAAGATTTTCTGAAGAAAAAACATGATGATTGCGCATTTTGTAGAAAAATAACTATGAAAATATATAGCCATGCTTGCGATAACCATCGCTTCACAACGGTAACTTACACATAATTAGGTTTTTAAATATAATTGCTTACGCATGCACAAAAATATACAGTATATTGATTAAAAATGAAATGAAAACGATTGTATTGCATAGAAGAAAGTTTAAACTTCAAAGTTAGATGAAAGAAAACTTGATATCTAAAAGTTTTCCTTTTTCAGGATATAATTGCTCAAATCTAGCACTTAATATAATGTGCACTCTTGTTAAACCCAAGGGTAAAATTCAAGTGAACAAATTTCAATGCAAATTTACTCAACTATCCGTAAACATTTCTCTGGTCAGAATTTATTGCTGCTTTATAGCATCTCCACAATAAGCTTCAAGACATGCAAATTGGCTTTAGACTGAATAATAATGTAATTTAATATGATGTTGCTCTTGTATTTAGCAAAGTAGAATTTTGTTTTGACAAGGTTTCGTTGCTTTGGTAATAAGTCACCGATGACATAAATTTCATATTATTGATGGATAAAGTGCATACCCTCCGTGTAATGAAGAAGTCAGCCATATAATCTCACTTTCTGCGTTGATGAGCACAATGTTTATTAAGGATTTTGTATCATATGATGACTACTTGAACGGGACGCACTCGACTTTAAAAGCCACAAACATATAGTAAAATGAAAAGGATTTGTCAGCCTCGGGGTAGATCACCTGTATTATGTTTCTGATATTTGTCAAAGACAGCATGCGTAATAATTGTCAACGTAAATGGTCTGCTTTGCATCAGCAAACATATTATATATATATACCTTGATTATCTGTGAAGGCTACATTAACGTTGTCGCTTTTATTGCTAAGCATTATTAATTTTTCTGTAAGTAATATTTTTATTAATGGCAATAAAATATGAGTAAAATAATCACGAATGAAAACTTTGAATATGCAGATCCATGTATAGTTTGCTGCAACTTCGTACAGTAAGAGGCATAAAACACAAATCCGGCTGAGGGTTTATATGAAATAAGTAAGATATTAAAAGCA
>JAIGNY010001799.1:105000-127500 GCA_020152595.1 Chiridota heheva | reverse complement strand
CACAATTTGTATACGTGGAATCTGGTGAACCGCTTATTGTTCTCTGGAACAAAGTCAGCATACAGACAAGACTTAAAACCAGGAAAATTGTAACCTATGGATGTGGTTCAACAGATTTTGTTATTTAAGACAAGTTTTGCTTGGGAGAATGTAACTTGGCTTAGCCCTCGATATTTGCTTCTACGCCGTTTTATGGAAGTTAAATGATTCTTGCCGCTGAGAAGTGACCATTTCTACGCCCCCAAATGATAACTGAATACTGAAGTTTTGAAAGTTAAGCTGATTTAACAAAGTAACTACAAGACCTAGTAATGTAAATTCGCTTCGTACATTGTGTATCACATTGTATGTTAACCTCTTATTGGATGGACAGAATGAATGAGACTTTAAACGCGGATGAGATAAGACACAAGAACGTGGTAAAAGGACTGAGATAATGTCACTTTATCCTTTCCTAAAAACATACCTTTATTCATGTAGCGTTATGATTTAAAATAAGAATCACCCGATTAGAAAGTACAACTCTGTTTGATTATACTTAATGTCAAGCGCCTGGCTTAACAGCTTAATATCATTTAGCTAACTTTCCCTATATTTCTCGCAAAAATATCTCAATTATTATTTTTTCTAAATTCTAAATGTTTATTTGTGAGGCAACAATGAAGCTGTAATTCACGCTACTTACGATCATTTCCTTTCCTAAAAACATACCTTTTTCATGTAGCGTTATGATTTAAAATAAGAATCACCCGATTAGAAAGTACAACTCTGTTTGATTATACTTAATGTCAAGCGCCTGGCTTAACAGCTTAATATCATTTAGCAAACTTTCCCCATATTTCTCGCAAAAATATCTCAATTATTATTTTTTCTAAATTCTAAATGTTTATTTGTGAGGCAACAATGAAGCTGTAATTCACGCTACTTACAATCATTAAACAAGCTCGTTTCTAACGATAATATATCGACATTACTTATGTACATTTGTGTTTAGAACAGCTTTGATTATAATATAAATCCACGCCTTTTTCTTTTTTTCTTTTATAAAAATACTTGAATACAAATCATGAACTTACGCTTATATTTTAATAAATGTTATTGGACCATTTTTTGAAAGTAGAAATTGTAGTTACTAAAGATTAACCCCTGTTGATGAATGCTGATTTTCCAAGTTTTCAAAGTTGTGATGGAAAGTTGATAGTAGCTTTTAAGGCATATCATACGGGCTATTGCCCTTTTTACTCATCTTTTGAAAATATGTCAAATTCTGCCGTTGAAATTAATATCAACGGAAACATTTTATTTAAAATGACATACTCAAATCAAACATGTAAAGTACGGTCCAACCACAAAATTGGTTGCTTACTACACAGAGCGACAACCCTCGCTAACTCTGAATAGATAACTCCCACATAATACAATAATTTTATATAATAGACAACATCTCGGCGTACCGTTTCTTCTATGCTAAACGTACGTGACCGGTCATTAAATTGTATAGTTAGTCATATACATCTTTTGTCGAGATCAGAATTAATGAAGAGACAAGTTTATTTCTTATTCATATTTGCAGACAGGCCAATCATCTCACATTACGTAACGAATAACACAAAGAAGTCTCGCACGGAAAATATGACCTTCGATTATGAAAATTTGATACACATCACGAAAATATCTACTTACATTTGTTATTTGTCTAATCAAGCATTTTATTTACAAATTTGATCAAAAGTATTGCTTGAATGAAAACTCATGACTATTTAGGAACAGAGCTTCAGCAGTTGAGGAATAAAACTTCTCTGTAAACAAAATGACACATAAACACATATTTATATGGTGTAAATAAATGATTTTTTAAGATTATGGTAAACCTTGTACGCCGTAAGTCCCAAAATTGACCTATGTCAATTTAAGCCGACATTTAGATTTTCTGTAATTTGATTGGTCAGAACTGTATATATCACTCTAAAATCGTCATTTAAAAAAATGAAACGATATGACAATTTGGCTGAAATTGTCATACCACTCAGGAATTGAATATTGTCGATTTTTCTGAGTGATATCACGTTTAAAGCTAATAATTGAAATCAAACATATGTTTAATTTCGGTTTCAATATGACGGTTTTAACTAAAGAAAATTTGTCGAAATTGCCACATCACTCAGAAAACGAACATGCCGATTTGATTTCTGATTGATATGACCAGGTCTGATTAAAACAATTACTCGAATTTGACATATATCGTTTGAAATTTAAATATGTTGATTTTTTCCCATGGTTCAATCCGTACTCAATCACCACGCACATTTTCGAATGTTAAGCTACATCATTTACTGAACATAGCAATTCACTGTCAATGATGTCACGCACTGCCAAATTATCAATTCTCATCTATTTCGTCAACGTCCATACTTCGCTGATGTATGCAATAATTTCAATATCAATGCCATTCAGACATTGTTTTGATGGTCGCTAACTTGCCCTCTTAAGTGGTTAGCCTCCTCTAAGTTTCTTCATTCATAATAGCCATAGACAATCACTTTCCTATCAATTTAGCCGTTCAGAAAAGCGCACAGTACTTATGGTCTTTTAATCACAACATGCTAGTTACGGTGGAGTTTGTGATTTATACAAATGTTGTTTCCTTTGAAATAAAACATATTTGAGGGAGAATAACCTTGCGTCTATAAGACGATAGTAAGATTCTTTGTTAAGTTTCCATAAAGTAAATTTAATCAATGTAATAAAATTAATTTTCAAGGAGGAATTTTAGAAGGGAATATCTCCTATCATGGTCAATCTCATCGTCATTCTTGGCAGCCACTTGATTTTAGCTAAGCCAAACACAAGAGGATTGACATTTGTCGGTTGTAATCGACATATGTCGGTTGTAACCGACATATATCGGTTGAAATCGACATTTGTTGATTGCAATCGATCAATGTTGCTAAAACTCATCAGAAGTCTGTTGAAATTGACAAACGGCGGTTGAATTTGACAAATGTGTGTTGAAATCGACAAATTTTGGTTCTCAAACAATATATATATATATATATATATATATATATATATATATATATATATATATATATATATATATATATATATATATATATATATATATATATATATATATATATATATATATATATATATATATATATATATATATATATATATATATATATATATATATATATATATATATATATATATATATATATATATATATAAATATATATATATATATATATATATGTATATATATATATATATATATATATATATATATATATATATATATATATATATATATATATATATATATATATATATATATATATATATATATATATATATATATATATATATATATATATATATATATATATATATATATATAATATATATATATATATATATATATATATATATATATATATATATATATATATATATATATATATATATATATATATATATATATATATATATATATATATATATATATATTGATTTCAATCCATATTGCACACAAAAGACCTTTTAAAACCGAATTTAGCCGAACATGAAACGTCAGGGTACTTTAACCAAGCAAATGCGGAATTTATACTAAAAATTATAGAAATAAACTTTAATATCCTTGTTATCTTCCAATCAAGTTGTTTGTTTTTCAGAAATATGCCTGAGGTATTTTCAAATAAAAAATGTTGGTTAAAATCATTAAAAGTCGGTTGAAATCAACAAATGTCGCTTGAATTCGACAAATGTGTGTTGGAATTTACAAACGATGTATGCCAATTTTAATTCATATGCACACTATATACCTTTTCAAACCGAGTATAGCCGAACGTAAAACGTCTGGTACTTTAACCAATCAATTGCTGGGGGAATTTTCCCTTCACTAACCAAACAATGAGCTGTAGGGAAAATTATAAACAACAACAATACGCGCGCATGTTATATTTGTTTATACACGTACAAACCGTATGCACTGTAAGTCAGTGCATACATTTCATAAATACATTGTGTTAAATGCATTAACGTTTTTATGCACACGTAAGTACAGAAACATACAGATTCAAACTGCTCTGCTTATAGGTCTATTACTTGTTATAGGGATTTAAAAAAAAAAATGATTCAGAACGGTTCTCCTGTCAGCTCGTAGGAAGGAAGTAGTAAAATAACCTGGTAAGATTCAAATCATACGTTCAACGCAGGCCTAGAATGTGTACGCAAATACGCTGATTTTGTTAATGTAACACTTTGTGTTCTTTGGGATTCACTTTCATTCAGCATTACTAAAAAAAAAAAAATCATTTATCTACAGTTTAAACACAATATTAGGACGTAAATTTACAAAATCGTCCTAATAAAAAAATGGTGGTGTTCAACGAAGAGGGCCTTATGGTATTAAATCGTGCCATTGACCTTACAGCACAAACATAAGAAGGCAGTATCGAGTGCTATCGGCAGCTAATTCCCACATTATTTGTGAATGAGGTGACAGATTTTCCATATCGGGAAAACTTTTGTGAATTTAGAGAACAAAGTTTATATGAAGTTTTCAGTCTGTCATGGAATTTCATAGCCAAATCACGCTACAATTCAAGTCTCTGAATAGTTCGGTGAAGTGCCCATTTGTGCATCTATATATCTTTATTAGTGTGTAAAAGCGCATTTTTTATGGGATTAACCCCATACCCTAGTGATTTATGGAGACGATCAGTATTCCCTTAACATATGATTGGTCACGTGAATTTCGGAAATTAAGTAAATTAGATTTTAGAAAATTCCGATATAAAAAAAGGTATATTGGCACATCGTAAGTGGTTTGGGAACTTCACCATACAGTATGCCCCAGAGGTGTGCAAAGTTGATTATAATGAATGGTGAGTTGACAATACGGTGTCCTGCTCTTAATTTGTAAATATGGATGCATGGTTGTAAAGTTTCCTGTATTCTAAACATGATTTATTGTATATGAAGTGCACAAATCACGTAAATTCTTTGTTCGTGCATCTTTTTTTGTTGCGATAGATGCACTTTGTGGTTCTTGAGTGGAAACTCTAATCTATTGTTTCCCACTTGAGGGCAAAGCAAGAGAAGAACCAGCGAAACGTCTAATGGCATTTGTGCAAACCACCGTCATTTACAGATTTCTTGCTTGTGTTTTGCAGTGATATGATACTCAAAATTATATTAATAAACTGTAATATCTTTGTAATCTTTCCAATCAAGTTGTCTGACTGAGAAATATGCCTGAGGTATTTTTAAATAATTTTTTTAACCATTTCATTATGCATGAATTAAATATAAAATAGACTAAAATGGAATTTTGTCATGTGCAATTTCTGAAGGTTTTTGAAGCTCACTTAAACTAAAAGCAGAACGTTGTTCTTTTGATAATGAAAGATGCAATATTATCACGATGCAATCTGTACGTAATATGCATTTTACAAGACGAAAGGAAAGCAAAAACAATTTGATCACAATTAAAGAGAACAATGTATATGTAATTAGATATCATGTATCGTTAGTCATGCTCAAAGATATGATTTATTGTGAGTTGTGCTGAAACATCTGCTGTATCATCTGTTATGCCTAAAGATGTGCTGTATCGTCGATTATGCTGAAATATGTGTTGTATCGACAGTTATGCTCAAAGATGTGCTGTATCGCCACTTATGCTAAAAAATGTGCTGTATTGCCAAGTTTGTAAGCATCATGAAATCGACTTCAAAAAATCGACTTGATAAGGAATGTAAAAAAGAAGCATTTCACTTCGGCTTAAAAACATGGAAATGATGTATAAATGCATATATTAATAAATTGATTTATTTCTATGACCTCATGTTTGTTTTTCTATTATATATTAAGATGGGTTTGATTTTCAACACTAAAATGAGTTTTTTTAAAGTTAATAAATCACCCTAATCTGGTCAAAAGAGAGAATGTTATGCAGCGTCCTCTGTTGCTAGGCTTGAGATACAAACGTAAGTTCTGTTGGAATACTTCTCATATATTTAAAGGAAAATATTCCAATGAAATTAAACAAATAAAGTATGTAAATAAACATTATCTTTCGTAGAAAATGTTTTTTAATTAGTTTATTTTACAGCTTTAGAGGACAACGTGCAAATATGATTTGTTGTTGTTTTAGAGCTTTTAAGGAAAAGTAATTAACAACTAAATAGATCTGTACTCAAAAATATGCTCAGTTTACGAGTCATGGCCAGTAAAAGTACACCGATCAATATGTAATATGCGAAGGAACTAATTATCGTTATGAAATAATAGATTAGATCACATTCGTCCCTTGATGACCTCTCAAATATCTTCTCCACTATTGTATTGATTAAGTTTCTAACATATCTTTCCTAGAGGCAGCTGTTTTTGTGTATATTGTCTGATTGTGGTACAAAATGAAATAGTTACAGAAATTGTTTCTTTGGAAAATTACAGAATTTTATATTCTCAAGAGAAGTGAAGAAATATTCCCAAAATGAAGAAAATCTCACGTAAATTGAAGAAATCTTACCGAAAATAGCGGACTATAATATAGAATTAAATAGTTACAGAAATGTTTTTTTTTTTTTATGTTACAGAAGTGATATTTTTCGAAAGAAGTGAAGAAAAATTCCCCAAAAGATTTCCCGATTAGCAGCAACGTTTCATGGAATTTACCAGTGCAATTTTCCGCTTGTAACCGGATTTTTGAGAGGCGGGGGCGGAAGTGGAGCTTATGGATCCCCCCCCCCTCCCTTCTCCGAGGTTGCCCTTCTACGTATCTGCAATCGAAACTATAATATTACAAGATTATGAAAATGACACGGGCCTATTTTTCAAATTTAGGCATTTTTTATTTTTGTGAACAGGTGTTTGTTAAACCCTCCATAGGATTCTTCTGAGATCAATATATGTTACTCGAGACAATAATTTTTTTCTTCCCATTTGAAAACTTGTCCCATGAGTTCTTTGACTTCAGTTTATCGGTTTTATCTTCCGTGCCTTAAATTGATTTCGCGGTTTCCAACGCGGTTCCGCGGTTTGTTTAACGAATAGACTTAGTAAGCCCGTTACATTATAGATTGTGTCACCTGCTTCGTAATTTCCTGCAAAGCGCAGTCATTCCTTTTCTTACTACTTCGAGCAGCGTCAAGCTTTTACATAGATGGAGTTCAATAATTTTCAACTGATTTTATTTATTTTGTTGGACACTTTGTTTAATCCTTATTCGCGTGAAGGCGAGTGAAGTAACTTACTTTTAAACTTGACCTTCATGGCCAATTCATTTAATTATACTCGAGTATGGTATTAAAAAAAGAGAATAGAAGTGAACACGAAAACGCGTCCTACTCAATTAATCTTACTCAAGTATGCATGGTATTACAGTACAAGTGCACTTAAAGTGCACTTAATTTTTTTAATTTTTAAAACAACCATAAATAACCATGAAATACTTCACTCGCTGATCTTAAAGGACTGGTGACATGTAGAAGCAAGTTTGCTTTAAGCTGATGTGAATACTTAGTGACACCTATTTCTCCAAAATGATAATTGGAAAAGTGTGAAAATCACGTTCTTTATTTAGTTTAGAATAACCACTTTCTGTGGCGTCCGCAAATGTATTTAAATATGTGATGTTTCAAGTTGTAGACACCCTGCAAAACTGCCTGTGTAAACGCGTACAAAGTAACTACAGACCTAAAATGTCGTCAACAAAAGGTTTGCAACTGATGTAATCCAACCATAAATCTTCGAGATATTACCAGAGAAAGTTAGCCACTCTGAGCCGGCTGAAGGCGAATTTCTAAACCTATACGTACATGTATCACAACAAACCCATCGCGAACGCCTTCACACCACCGCAGACTTATGGTAACTTACGATTACATTTTGGAAATAATTAGTGCCTCTCAGTCTCATCCGGTACATGCACTGATTCATACAAATCTCTTCTTTTCGTTTAAGCTATACCATTATGCAATCTATTTCCTAGAAATCACCAAAAGAAAGCTAAAACTTTAAGCATACAATTTGACTCGAGTTAGTAGTGGCCGATAAATATACACAATACAGGCATTGTATGTGTAGGCGTACGTACGGCCATTCGGAGATCAGTGATATTACTATCCAACTTGACACGTCACCAAATTTTAATAATACAAATTAGAATTGGAAATTAAGTCGTTTATATGAGCGGCAAAAAAGGGTTTTTCTAAGATTGTAAAAGATTGAGGCATTTTCCGAACTACATATGTATTATAAAGTTGTTCCAAATAAAAAATACTTCATTTGATACCAAAATTTATACATGTCACCAGTCTTTTAAAGAAGACATATTGCATAGTAAACTCTGTTTGCTTCGGGGGCAAATTTTGTAAGAAGTAGCTGGTAAAGTCTAATGTATAAGGATTTCGTTTTTGCCAAGCACGAGGCGTTTATAACCTCTCCCCGGTTTCACTGCAAAGGACAAAAGTATTAGTCACAGATGTGGTCTTAGCAACGAGAATAAAAATACTTGCATGTCTCCTCTATGTTCTTTTGATGTGAAAACACTTGTGATTCGGTCGAGTCAAAGAAACTCCATACTCTAATATTAAAAGGGAAATTACAGCTCATTTTTTGTTTTAACATTCACCATGTTTTGCTTCGGAATGAGTTGATCAAGTATTGATGATAAAGCCCCGGTAATACTTCTATGCCTACAATCCGCTTAGCACCTTGAGAAAAAAAAATACGCCTCTTACTCCAGTCAAAGCAAGCTACATTATTTAAATGCTGCTAAAATTCTATATCGCGCTTCTTTTTATAAGATGACGTTCATTTACCATATTTTTTTTTCTTTTGTTGGGACCTTTGGTTTAATCCTCTCAATGGCGTGAAGGCGAGTGAACTAACTTACTTTTAAACTTGACCGTCCTGGCCAATTCAATTAATTATACTCAAGTATGATAGTAAAAAAGAGAATTCTCTAAAAATGACCATCAACTTCTCTCGCTGAGTTGATGAATTGAGGAATGAGTTGATCAATTATTAACTATTCGGCTCCGGTAATACTTTAATAGCTTTAATCCGCTTAGCTCCTTGAAAAAATGGTTTACGCCACTAACTCCAATTAAAGCAACGTACATTATTCAAAATTTCTTTATCGGCTTCTTTTCACATTTCGTATCTACCTTCAAACCCACCAAACGTCTGAAAGGCTTTATTTCCAAAGGTTAATTTTTAACAGCTTTGTTGAAAATGAAGCGTACTAATATTAATCCAATTTAGGTCTTTTCACGCACACTTGTGGTACTACCTTGTTTGAGCTTTTCTTACTTTGTTGCCATGGTAACGAATTTTCTTTTAAAATTATCTCTAAGCAACAACCTCACACATTCTGTATAAACTATGGAGAAATTATCATCGAGAAAGTTCGAGGGTGCGTAGAATGACTGACAACCGTTATGATAATGTGCTCTTACCTTATGATATTAAACAATTCTAATTTATCATGTGAAAAGAATTGTTCTGAGCTGTAGTACTAGCTTTGTGTTATAATTTTCAGTCTAAGACTAAATAATGGGCTAATGACATACTGAATGTTGTCATACGGACAAACAAATAGTGAACAATTGGGTATTTACCCACTAAGTATGTCTTTCAAAATTTTCAAATGTTGGCTTGAATTTTTCTCATATTATCAAGCTAATTGTACAGTCAAAGATATTTGTTGTAGGCCTAAATCACAAAATCTAGCTGACGACGACGAGTGAACACACAATTACAATGACGTCGCCTGCGTATTCGGTTATGATAGCAACATTGCTATCACGAAACGCTTAATACGACCCGGACAAGAACACAGGTACGACGTACGGACAGCAAAACATTAATAACCAAGTCAATGTCCACGGCCTTTGATAACCAGTTGTGGTGCACTGGCAAAAAAAAAATCTAGGAATGAAGTATTTGTTAAATTTTGATGTGAAATAATTTCAGTTTCTGAGAACGATTGTTTTAAAATTAGGTTAATTTCGTTACGAATATTAGTATGGTAACTAATCTTTGGCTAAATATCGACCATAATAGGTCTTTTCAAACCTAGTTTAGCCGAACCTGATTTCTTCAGTACTTTAACCAAGCAACTCTTGGCCGGGGGAACTTTCCCTTTGCTACCCAGCCAATCAGGAAAAATAGTAAGCAGCATTGTGCCCGCGTATTACCTTCATGTATAAAGAGTGTACGATTGGTCCCATACCATGCGATGATTGTGATATTTTGGTTACATGCAAAATCAAATTTCATTAGTTACGCTTGTATAATACACCTAAGCGGTACATATAATATATACAAGTAAGCGATACATATACGTATTAAACTTTGTGTAACTATGTTTATAGTTCCCATCCCATACAAAAATTTAAAATCTTTTTGAGCTCGCTACTACCTCATGAAGTGTGCTGCTACCTCATACAGCTCATACGAGTTCACTTTTAGCTTAGTCCTTCCCTGCAGCGAGATATTTATAGACCTTTTCAAAATGATTTAAGCCAAACGTGATTTCTTCAATACTTCAACCAATCAAATGCTCGGGAAATTTTTCCTTTGCTTCCAAACCAATCAGATGCATTTTGGGGCAAAAAATTATAAGCAGCAATACGCGCGTGTATTACCTTCATGTATAAAGCACGTGTGATACGTGCGTTCAAAACAATAAAAATCCACGCTTGGGCCTATAACGTGCGTGAATTGTACAAATGGCCAAGGTTCCCCCAGTATTTCATTGGTCAATAATATTCTCCTAGTATACGATTGGTCCATTATGGACACCTGAATCTCGGCCATGTAACATTATTCAGATTAGTTTAATAAATTACCGATTTAAATTTGAAAAAGTCTATAGCTTCAGGTCGGTTTTGATCTCCAAGCTCATAAAGGTTCCAATTGCGAGTTTTTTTTAAATGACAACTGGTTTTAATAAAAAAAAAAACTTGTGGCGAGATCGTGGCGAGCTTGAATCTTACATTTCTATAATTCTTTATGGGATAACATCATAAATTTATTTCGAAAAATCATTTATTTATATATTGCCGCAAATTTTGTATGCAAAGCAAGTTTTCCTTTTAGTCCGGGGATATCCTCGAACGAGGGTTTAATTTATAACTTCAATTTAGGGTTTATGTTGGCATGGAGGCCGCCATTGATAAAGATTTCCCAATACGAAAGCATATCTATTTGTGGTCTACAAAACCTGCCTAAAATCACTTATCATGATCCTCAAAAGTTATCCAGACCAGTATTTAAGCTTACTAGTCAATTTTTGATATTGAGAGAAATTCACAGTTGTTCAGGTTAATTTTGGCGAAAAAAAGTATCTTAAAATTTGTAGATACTATTTCACTTCATTTAACTTGGATATTTTCTTCAAATTTGGTATCAGTATATGATTTCTATATTAGAGGCAAAACACTCGATCTAAGACTTCTCTCAAACTGCTCTTCAAAATGATGAAAAACCCCAATTTTGCTAAGATTGGCTTTATTTGATGCTAAAATAACTCCGGTATTACCTGTACTTATTTTTTAAATCGAAACCTTCTTCCTGAAATCAAATTGTTGTTTAATCTGGAAATAAGCTCTAACTTACTTTTTAAGATGTATTACAAACATTTTGCAAGGTTGTAATCATTATTTGGGATAGCATACCAGCTATAGCTATTAAAATCTTTGAATTTGAAGCTTTTTTAATGTTGTTTTGATTGTTTTAAGTTGAAATTATAAGAAATGAAAGAAGAATTAATGTTCTTGCTTGCATCTGTGTGATTTCCTGAACTTACTGGTACTCAGTAACCCATGATGTTGACAAAAGATATCCCTATCTTACTCCTTCTTAACATTTTCTCCTACCACGTGCACCCGAGTTAAGTCACAACATCTAAAATATACTAAAAATAAAACAGACGTTTTGTATTTTAAATCATTATGCATGGGGCCAATTCTCTTTGAATAAAGCTGGTTTATTCTTTTCACGCAACAAATTTGACGAGCTATTTAGTGATAAGTGAACACATTTTCGTGGAAAGTGCCGCCCAATCCTCTTGTCAATTCGGTTCGTACTGCCGATTGGAGGACTTTTCTTCAAATGTCTTGAAAAGAGAACAAAACTCTTCTCCCGATCGGGGGTACGAATCGGAATGCTTATTTCAAATCTCGCATAAAAGAGCAATGATATTCTTATATATCATAACACACCAACTTGGTGTCTTTTATGCACCAACTTGCTTTCTTTGATGGTGAAAAATCCAAATCAAAATTAATAATAGTCACGTCTGGTAAAGAACAATTCTTGACTCTCCATGGAAGTCAGTTATTATTACCGATAGTAAACTTTACACGATGGAGATCATTCGTCATTATTTTATCAACATAACCAAGTATGGTCTTTGTTAAAAAGAAGTTAATGACAACAATCGGAGCCGATAAATGACAGTTGTTGTTTGTGTTTGTGTCAATCAAAGAATAGTTGTCCTTAAATACAAAATGTGATATTTTTTTATCAATAGATTGCCAGAAACCATAACAACAAGATACCACCTACTCTTTAAGAGGGGTTTATGGAACGTCCATTCGAAGTAAATTGTTTTTTCAAGGAGATAAATTTCCCAAATCTTAATAATGATTGTCTTTTGTTGAAGGCACTTCATCAAAAAGGTCAGGTATCGCGTCAACGTGGAGACAAAAAAGAGAGTACAATTCAACGTTTCTGATTGGTTGAAGTTTCTACACAATGACCGAAAAGCCAATTAATTACCACAACGAAAGTGCCGCGCCCACTCCCCTCCCTCTCCCCTCCCCCTCCCTCCCCTTAACTTTGTGGTCGTTGGAAAATTGAATATGCTTCTCGGAAAAAAGAAAAAGGGAGAAGAAAAAGAAGAAAGTGGAAAAAAAAAAAAAAAAAAAAAAAGGAAGAAAGGAAAAGGAAAGCAAGCAGGATAGCCACAAAAAAAAAAAAAAAGAAGGAGAAGAAAGTGGTTAACCATGTTTTTGGCCTGACAAACAGACGGAGTAGTCAGTACGGTACCGGTGCATTTTATTTTACGACAAGAGATCAGATTTTCCGACAAACGGTCGATTAGGTTTTTTTCTTTTTATGTCACTGCAATTCTGAACATCGCATTTTTCGACAAAGAAGATTAAATTCTGACAAAGTCTGAATGTCGTTTTTCTTCCAACCATTTTCTTTTGAACCGATGAACTTTTTCCGGCAGAGGCGTAGCCAAGTGTGAGAGAGGGGTGGTTGTCGGTTATTTTGAAAACCTTGTTGGCTCATGGGTGTAAATGAATTTGAAAGTGTAACGCAAAATTAAGCACAAACCGTTATATTTTTAACGTTGACCATTTCTTGCTTTCCTTTTGAATACAACTTAAGTGGCGTAAGAGCCGGGGACAGGGCCCAATTTGTATTTATTTGGGGACCAAGTACCATTCCCCTCACCCTTGCATTGATTTTGAAGAGTCAGATTCCATCATGACATCTTTTCTTCCGAAAATCTATAATTTTTGAAAAAACTTTAATTTTTGTGAAATTTGCAAAATTTTCGAAAAGTTTTCAATATTCGGGAATTTATTTTCAGTTTTCACGATTTTTTTAATTATTAGGAAATTTCCTTCCAGATTTCTTCTTCATTTCTGGGAGATTTGCATCAACTATAGTAGAATTTCCTTTAATTTTTGTGAAATTGTCTTCAATTTTTGTGAAATCTTCATTTTCCGAAATTGTTTTAATTTTTGGGAAATTTGCATCAATTTTTGGAAAATATCTTTCATTTTCGATAAAGTTTCTTCATTTTCGGAATATTTGCATCAATTCTTGTAAAATTTGCTTTAATTGTTGTAAAAACTTCTTTATATTCTAGTAAAATCTCCTTCATTTTCTAGAAATTATCATCAATTTTAGACAAATTTCCTTGTTGGGACAAATTTCCCTGTTAGGACAAAAATCAAATTTGTCTAATGTCAAATATCGCCGTTGAACTTAATTACCAATATTTCTGCAAATCAGTAGTACCTGTCGGCAAATAAAACCTTTCACCCCCTTGCCCCCTCCCCATTGGACACGCTCCTCGCCACGCCCCTGAGTTATGTTACTAGTATATATCGAGTTATTGGTGACTGGTCAAGCAATTTTCTTGAGATGAATGTCCCTCTTTAAACCCTCGAAGTCTTAAACTTAATTCTTCTAAAGGCTTTAAAATAATATGGTATCATTGCAAATATTATTTTAGAATTCTTTAAAAAAATATTTTTTACAGATTTATACTTTTTCACGAAGAATGTGTATATCCAAAGTCATTTTAAGTGAAGCACAGTTTTCAATTCAAATCACACACACTGAATTATTCTGAGAAATAAGAAACGCATTGAAAGTGTATCGAGGGAAATAAATTTTCGAATTAGGAGAAATATTGTATACTTATTGTATATTTAAAACTATTCTTTTCAATGAATAAATGGAGTGCAGGTAGATGGAAAGAAAATATTTTTTACTACAAATCCTCGTCCTCCAAACAAATTTTATGTTTTAAAGATATTCTTTTGAAACTACGGCAGGTGGAGATTGCTCACGTCATGTTAAATGAACAGAAAGAAGACAAAACAATGCGAACAATTATAAATTACCGGAGGCACGCATTTTCTCTCATTTCTCTCACACAAACCATCTTAATTCAATTTCTCCACCATTTCACTCTAGACAGTATCGTTATACGCCATCTCCTACTAATATGACTTATACCTAGTTTCAGCTAGGGGTGATCTGAGATTTAAATAATCAGCAAGGACAAATTTACACAAATTGTCCTAAACAGAGTACACTGAGTAAAAACCACAATGGTTCTGTTTATAGGTCGTGTGCCGTTGTGCAATACGCAAAGTGAACAGGACATGGTGTATCGTCATTCTGAAAAACTGAATTTTGACAAATCAGTTTCGAACAAAATGAGTAAACTCGCGTAAAACATTGAGGAATACAAATTATAATAGAATAATCCACTCTCACCTGTTTGTGGTTGATAAGCAGGTTACAATTCCCGTTGAGGATTGTAGGTCGTTTACGACGTTATAAGGGTTGCATAGCAGAACATCCCTTTTGTACATTGTTTTTTTTATTTGCAACTGTTTTACTAAACGTTTTAAGGTCCAAAATTATGTTTTCTTTCAATATTTCTCTCCATTATGATCTATATATGTTTTAATCAATTATCCATCCTTCTCCGCATTTGTATGTTTATCCTACTAATCTATATGTTGCAAATTGATAGTTTTATTCCTCAACTTTTTCATTTTAATTTAGAAACCATAGAAACGTTTAAACGTCTTTACCTCACAAAGCACTCTCAATCGATAGCATATTAAAGAAATTCGATGCTAAAAAGTATCTAAATTTAGTAGCCGAGGGGCTCTTTCCATAGTAACATGTCATCAAGTTTAAAGTACCATTACAAAAATAATCTAGATTATCTATGTGAAATCAAATTACATACAAGTGCAAACGTTCTGAAGAGTTTAGCTACAACACTTCAATTCTCTTCTACAAAAGAAAGAAAATACTGATACAAGAAGAAGACAATGCTATGTTTTAAAAGTGCGTGTTTTACTATTGATCCAGTTAAGAATGAATTCGTATACATGCATCCTGGAATTTTTTTTTTTTTTTAACAAACACACAAAAACATATATAACTTAACTTTCCGGGATAGCATTCAAAATAATCTTGTCTTAGTGAGCGATATATTTTAAACAATGCCAGCGGCCTTGCACTTTAATTCATGATCGACTTTTCTTCTAATTTACATATTTTACATAACCTAGGCAAAATATTATTTGGATAAATCAGGTGTAAACTATTGCTATTGCTTTGCTTTTGCTATTGCTTTTCTTTTTATTAAAACTAATTCTAGAAAAATGTTCATACAAAGACCTTTCACCTATGGCGTTCTGTGCATAAAAAGCATCACATGTCATTGAATTTTCTTTGAAGTGCTGAAAATGAAGAGTGCGTTTGCACTGTGATTTTGTCTCCCTCTTAGTTAGTTTACATATAAAATTGACAAAATTGCATTTGAAGGTAAAATAACATGAAGTAACTCTAAAGTATAATTTTATTAATCCTTTTGTTAAAAAATTACACATGTTTATATGAAGTCGCTTTCGATTTATCGGGTGAAAATTAATTAAAAAACAGAAAACAGATGAATTTTTGTTCGGCTTTATTTCAATATTTATTTGTAAAACTGAACAAATTTAGCACCCCCCACTCAAATATTTATTTGTAAATCTGAACAAATTTAGCACCCCCACTCCTCCCCCCCCCTCTCACACTTCCTCGATGACACATCTATGACGTTAAAGGACTTCAAATTAGGATACGATATTAATATATACATTTGGACCTAAACGTTTCAACCCTTTAATTTTGAGCCAGGGCTACCAAAACTGCTACTAATGCTGTAATGTTGGAAGACCGTTAGCTCAAAAGCTTGAGCTTGCGAGCCAGATATGTGAAAAATACGTCATATTTATCGCACACCACACATTTTTGAAACAGCGTGTGTAAAAGATGGTGGCCCCGTTACCTAGTTACGCTTGACTGTCTTGAGAGTAAACATTAACTTAAATTGAGAAACGCTATTTTACATACTCTCGGGGAATATTTTCTATAAGAAATTGGCATTCGTAATTATTATTTGTTTATATCTTGATACGGATTTTACCGGGGTTTATGTCTCCTATGAATAGATTCTTGCATTACTAATTCACACATTTTGGTTTCCAAAACAAAAGCCTTAAGCCTTTCAATTCACTGACTCTGACACTGTTATTTTGCTTTTCTGTCTTCAATACATTTATGAAGTGCGTGGCATATGAAGAGGCGTATTGATATCAAATGCTGATATACTTCTAATAAATGACTTTTCATTGTTAATCGTGCTTAGGATACATTCATGTACTCATTAAGAATAGGTGCAAAATAAAAGTAACATTAATACAAACAAATTGATGCTTCGGTAAGACAAAAATATTAAATTAGATCTAAACTTTGAAACTTCTTCGTCTCATAAATTTTTTTTTACAAAAATCTACTAGCACTGAAAAGCAGACAATCAGTTCTAAGATCTTAAGGAATTTGTAAAAATCTGAGATAATAGATAGTAACATTAAATAAAGTAACATTAATACAAATTGATGCATAGGTAAAACAAAAACACAAATCTGATCTAAACTTTGAAACTTCTTTGTCTCATAAAAAAACCTAATAGTACCGAAACGCAGAGAATCAGTTCGGGGGAGGTCCTATTGTAAGGATTATGTAAACATCTGAGCTAATAGACGTCCAGCAGCCTTTTTTAAGTTTTATTTTGCGATACAAATGTACAGAAAGATTAAATGAAAGAAGATTTTGTCATACAGATTGTAAGATTTTGCGGTGTGTTATTTCATTCTCTAGTATCTGCCATCTCAACAACAAAATATACTGGTAAAATATTTAAATATTAAAATGACTGTATCGAGCCTAAAAGCTTAGCGTTCTTCGTGATTTTTCCTTATATTTCAAAAGCGGCGTGTTAAACATTTAAAAGGGAGTGAATAATACATAGCCGTCAAAACAATGAAGGTTTATCACTGAGTTGTAACTTTCGCCGGGCAAAGAAATTTTTCGCAGAGGTATTCAAAATTTGAAAATTATAACACTACATGTTCTTTTAATGTTACGTTAGTATAGCAAAGCATCATGAAAAATATCATAAAGTGGCGATATCCATGACACGAAATTTTGGTTCCTTATATTAGGACTTCTTCCGGACTAACAATATAAGAAATTTCCCCCTTTTCCAAAATTCTTTCGTGGAAATTGAGCCTTTCTAAGAAAGATTAGCGCGATTTATAAATGAGTCATCTTATACTACGGATTGACAGATAAGAGGGACTTCGAAGTGTGATATGTTAATTCTCCGACAACTGTATTATCTATTGTAAGTATATATTGAAATACATATAAAAGAGAATAACACTTTTGAACACTTACTTCATAATTGTTTTTTAATCAGCCGAAGGTTTAGGAAAATCGTATATGTAAAAATCATGGAATTTTAAGGAAGTAAATGCAATCACTCGTGTACCTTACCTTGAATGTTTTTACAACTTTCACTGTTAAATTAAAATAATCAATTTGTTGTTTTGATTCAAAGCCGGCAAGTATTGTATTTTATTGAAATGGTAAATCAGGGATTAACGTTGAATTCAGCAGAAGGAGGCGGTTTAATTAAAGCAAATGAACATTCCTTAAACATAAATCGTTTTTCTTATTCATGCGTGTATCCTGTAATGGAAAACCGATAATTATTTTTCCGTGTGTACGATATCAAATATTAAAGGCGTCCTAATCAATTATTATACTCTTTCCCTTTCCAAAAGGAAAAGCCATATACGATTAGCATGAAGTAACAATACAGCTGGAACGGCTGAACAAGAATCTAATCCGATAAAACCATTATGAAATGATAATAGTGGTGGCAGTTAAGATTAGGAATAATTTCAATTCAATCAGTGTTCAACAAACTGGTGAAGTGATATACAGATCACCGCAAGCTTTAAAGTCTGATGCTCATTGTGATAACAAAACAAATTATAATTTATAGCCGTTAAAAGGAGCAAAGGTACACACAAATGCCCAAGAATAATGATACAATAAAATCGTGTGCACAGATTGCCATTGGGATCAGAATGTACGTTTGTATGAAAGTCTGTATTTTCTTGATATAATTCAAATTTCATCCACTTTTCATTCAACTTTGATTTCTGATTACAGAAATGTAGTTTTAGCGGGAGTCTGTGCAGGGCGGATTTGAATTCCTTCGTTTATGGTTGGCCATGCGGGTCATAACGTCTCTTAGTGTTATTATTATATCTATTCGTACGTCTAAAGGAAACAGCCAATAAGCGACCCATTTTAGACCATAAACGTTGAGCATTACATTCGACTCCAGTTTTTAAATGAAATGCACGTCACAAAACTAACGGTATGAATCATGCAATATTCATTTCATGTTCAAAAATATTGATATTCTATGCAAATCGGTTAAAACACTTTCTGGTAGTTATATGTTAGGTTTGCTGTACAGCAAAATACCATATGTATAACCAATTATCAAGGGGTTTTCATGTAAGGAACATTACAATATACATTATGGACATCTTACATACTCTTACATAAATGAATCTGGATATAATCTTAGTTTCTTCCCATCATCTAGTTTCGGTAGGTGCTTAACAAGCGCATCTGAACTTAATGCCCTTAGGGAAATATAGGAGTACCAGTCGCGGGATTTTATTCTGCAAAGACTAGGGCATGTGAGGTTGTAACACTATTAAGATGCTCTTTATTTGATATTGGATTACAAACATTCCTATAATTGGTAGTTGGGTGATCTTAAACCTTGAACTGTTGCATTCATAAATCTTAAGCAGAAATAAAGTATAGCACAATCCTTGCTTCATATTATAAAACTAAATCTAAAACAATCTAAAACCAACTACCAAAAAACGCAAGTTCTATCGCAAGTTATTCATATCTGAAGTCAACACAATGGGCTGCTGCCTTTTGTTTAATTCTGTATTGAAATCTTCTGCATTATGGCACTATTTCCCTAGCAGGGAGATAAGGATAAGGATAATAATGTATTTCTTCATACTTTTTTTTTTCATTAAAGCTTCCAAAATGATGTGACACAACGTTTTAACAGCATGTTTTGATAATTTCAGGTCTCCTTGACCTTTACAAAAGGAAAATAGCTTGATATATGCTAGACAGCTTGAGATAGATTATAAAGAAGTGCAACATCCTAGCTGTTGGGTTGATGACATCATTATCTGCATGTTTTTAAATCAAAATGGCGTTTCTATAAACGTAATAATAAATTTGTAATAATTACAAAAAAAATATTTATTATTTCTTCAGAAAGTATACAAATTGGAAGCTGTAGACTTCAAGCAATTAAGACTTTGTTAAGACTTTGTCTCTGAACTGCTGTATTTAAAAGAACATTTCATGTCTACCTTTTGAGCTCGTTTTCGTATGAAAATCAAATGGAACTCTACAAAGATTATTAGAGTTGATTGATCTTCTGCTGACTTAGTGTTCCAAGTCATGTTTTTTACGCATTTTATTGATTTTAGTTTTCTTTTCTGAGGTAGAATGATAGAAGTCTGTGATTTTCTCGCCAGTGAAGCTCGGGGACAAAGAATGAGGTACATTAGTTATTTTGTAATAAAGATGTCACTGTTGTATGTACAGTAGGTTGTTAACCTACAGGAAATTGAAAACCTCACAACATTCATACATTAAAATAACATTTGGGCATTGTATTTGAATACAAATGTTGATTAGAGTAAACGATTTTTCCTTTTTCAAAACAATGGATTTCTATCATGTTCCTACGTGTTGCAGAGGTACTAGCTGTAGTAGTTTTTCTCCAATGGAATCTTATGAAAAGTTATCCACCTTTTTTTGGAGAAAAATGCTATTCTCGAAAAAATAATAATTTTACTAAACGTCTGGAATGACAACCCATTTATCCCATCTTGATGGGAAGTACAACATAGTACAACACATCCTAATGTGCTTGAATTTTTCGAGTTACATGCGCCATGCAAGTTGAAGGATTCTTCAAGTCACAGAGCAAAGCCATTAAATGCATGCCTCATAACAAGCATTACATCTTGATTAATATAACGATATGTCTCATCTTCATTTAATGATAATTTATAAGTGTTCGAAGAAATTCGCTAACATTTCCTTTATGTATGCGACCAAATTAGGGCCTCTCTCTTTTTATCGTCGTATCAAATGTCAGGAGTCATATTAGTAATTTATAGATAACAGATGAATTATGAATCAAGACACCATATATACTTTTTCAAATTTATTTAGAGACAAGAGATGTCATCTTTCCAATTTCAAATGATGTGTCTGGTCTACCCTATGAAATCAGAAACAGTACCTCTATTGATGTATTAAAAAAAAAAACACCTGAAAATTGTTCTCTTTGAGAATTGCTTCTTGCAAGCATAGCAACAGTTTTGGGTTCATTCATTTTTATGTTCATGTTTTTACCTTGTTGTTGAATTATTAGTTTGTAGAGTTTTTTGCTTTAATATGCAAAGTGCAGAGAACCTTGTGATTCTGCTATACATATATATACATATATATATATAAGCACGGGGGACGTATGTAAGTAAGTCGCTCGTTTGAGAAATGAGAACAATAGCAACAAGCTATATATAATTCCGAAAAAAAAGTGTTGCATACAAAAGAATATAGTAACTGACATCATCCTCT
This sequence comes from Chiridota heheva, assembly GCA_020152595.1. Classification (NCBI taxonomy): domain Eukaryota; kingdom Metazoa; phylum Echinodermata; class Holothuroidea; order Apodida; family Chiridotidae; genus Chiridota; species Chiridota heheva. The sequence continues at coordinate 106,113 of JAIGNY010001799.1, read as the reverse complement.
TTCGGTCAGGTTGTAACAACATCAATTGAAATCATTAACATGTGCAAGTATTCATATACATTTTCTTGAAAACCCTTTACATATTCTAAGTGTCCATCTTTCATTACAACATTAAATTGAAATTCAAAAGTGCATAAACACCGCATAAAGGCTTTATAGTGCGGACGACTTTAATGGGGAAAAATACAACATGTTGAACGCATGTGTATCTCATTTACACAACATATGTGTTTAAAACTCTGTCCCTTACTGGATTGTTAGTGTTCATAGTAAATTTGTAATATGTTATTAACTAAAAATCTTTCATTACAACGTTAAGTTAAAATTGAAAAGTGCATAAGCACCGCATAAAGGCTATAGTACAGAAGACTTTTATGGGGGAAATACAACATGTTGAACGCATGTGTAAGTCATTTACACAATATATCTGTTTGAAAACTATGTACCCCATTAAATTGTTTCCCCATGGCATCGCTTGACTTATAGCGCAGTTGCTTTGGTGATGAATTTGTGTTCATACAGTTATCCTTGCTTAGATAGAAAATGTATGAACATCGGCAATTGCCTTCGAAAATATTGGAGTACTTACAATAAATGCAAAACAGCAATATAAACAAATACATAAGAATTTATGGAGACTAGCGCTACTCTTACAATCAATTGTTCAAACTCTGATATATGACTCCCTTTCAGGGCAAAAGTGTTTATTACTTTAAACTTCAAAACGATGAATCAATATTAGTTCCTTTGTATCATTAATAGCTCACTCATAGCTCATTCAGGGCAATTTTCTTTATACCATATCAGCTTTAAATGGTTAGTTAACAAACAACAATAAAACTATTCAGGAAGATGGAATGACCGTTTAGGGTTTGTTTTTTATGGTCATTTTGTATGAAGGTCATATCCTTCTGGGGAAACTGTATGCCGAGTATAAATCTGAAATAGGGTTCTCATGCTGCATTTTGTATTATTTTGTGCATCATTTTGAAACCCGTATAATTGTCTATCATGTATTATGTATAATGCAAGTCATTCAATGGTAATACGTGATTTGTGTTTAAAAATCAAAGTGCAGGACGAGATGTACTGCGAAGAACTATTAATCAACAG
>JAIGNY010001799.1:77500-95000 GCA_020152595.1 Chiridota heheva | reverse complement strand
AGGCAACACGTTTATGCTATGTATAATACATAGATGAGTAGATTCAGACTTGATAATATATTAGATGCGGCGTCATAAAAAAATATGCATTAACATATCAAGGAAATAATATATCATTCAAGCATTTTATTTGGGATATTGTCATTTTCATGAAATAGATCTTGCAAAAATATTAAGCATACAATTCTGAAAATTATATCATAATATCTGAAAACAGCTTATTACGACATCGTCGTGAGATTTATATAGTAAAGCATGACAAAATGCAGTTCAATTGTATATAGAACTGCTGTATGATGACCAGGAATATCCTAGGGTCATGTCATACACAAGTTGGCTAACAAATACAAACACCAACATCTAACACATGTGCAATTTGTGAGTCTGATGTACAAACACATTTGTTTCCGTTATATGATAGAAGACTATTCTATTAAATGAAAACATTGGCGTAACACTCATGTTGATATATTATTCCTTTAGGAGTTGCATTTCAACGATTTCACCAGTGTGTTCCACCAAAAGTGACCTTGCAGTGTACTATGTGACGACATAAAGACAGATCCAAGACAACTTTTTGTGTATTTTTATGAAAGCAAAAAGGGTTTTCTTTTACTTGGAGTGTAAGGTACATGAGTAGATGTGCAAGGCATGTTCCTGTCAAGTGTATACTATAATAATAATAATAATAATAATAATACATTTTTATATAGCGCATTATACCAAACGGTCTCAATGCGCTTTACATAAACAAATATAACATGAGAAAACCTTAAGATACAAACAGTAAGAGAACAAAAAAACATACTTAAAAGATACAAGCAGGATAAAGTTACAAGGTCCAATGAGGGGAACTCATGAAAAGGTGTGTTTTCAATACACTCTTAAAAATATCTAAAGTAGGGGCATTTCTGATGTAGATTGGGAGAATGTTCCAGAGTTTGGGGGCTGCAGATTGAAAAGAACGTTCACCGTAAGTCTTGGTGTTAATTTTTGGCGGCTTTAGGAGAATAGCACTGTTAGATCTAAGTGAGCGAGTTGGTAATTGTAACGTGATTAAAATATAATTTGGAGCAAGACCATAAATGGCTTTGTATGTGAGGGTGAGAAGCTTGTACTTTATTCTTTTACATATAGGAAGCCAATGAGGTTGGTGGAGGATGGGTTTAATGTGAGATTTCTTACTTGTGAGAGTAACTAATCTGGCAGCAGTGTTTTGAATGCGCTGAAGCTTTGAGATTTGTTGAGAAGGAAGTCCAAATAAGATACTGTTGCAACAATCAAGTCTGGATGATACAAATGCGTGAATAAGTGTCTCAGTCGACTTTTGATCAAGATATTTACAAAATTGGCTGATTTTTCTGATGGCAAGTGAAGCGGAGCGGCATATATTATTTACATGTGGCAACAGTGTAAGCTTATCATCAAAAATAACACCCAGGTCTTTAACACAGGAAACAGGAGATATACATGAATTACCAATCATAACAGAGGAAACTGGAGTAGTGCTTAGAAAACGTGACGAAATATGAATTACTTCAGTTTTACTATCATTAAGAATTAGTTTGTTGTCTGCACACCATATCTTGATTTCCTCTACACACGATTCAAGCTTTGCAATACTCTGATCTTTTTCGTTTCTATTCATTGACACATAAACCTGTGTATCATCTGCATAAATCATCCCATGCAGGCCATGAGATGTGATAATGCTTTCCATAGGGGAAGTATAGTATGTGAAAACAGGTGGTCCGATTACTGATCCTTGAGGCAAAAAAAACAAATAATGCTTCCAACAAATTAGAAAGAGGCAATTAGTTTTCAAAGAAACACATAAAGGTTGTCTTGGATCTGTCTTATTATATCACACTGTACACTGTGAGGTCACACACTTGTGAAATCTTTAAAATACAATAACTCAAAAACGGAACAAGATATCAAAATGATTGCACACCAATCTTTTTTTCTTTGATAGTCCTCTGTCACATATACAAAATAAACATTTACTGGAATATTACTCTCAGAAATACTGAATGTCAATGATCAAAGAGATATCTATGGTTTGCTTGTTAAACGTGGTACCCGCTGTGAAGTGGTATTAATAGCAATCTGCCATCCTGTGTACTATTTAAAACACATGAAATTGAGGGATTCTATTTACGTCCAATAATAAACTGTGGACGTCAGTTCGGGAGAACTTGGCTTTTTTCTTGTGAATTTTGTAATTTTGGTGGAATATTTATGAACTGCGCATGCGCAGTTATGTCATCCCTCTAAAGTACGCCGGCTGCAATCAGAGTACATTTTAATCTTGCCTGTCTGCCTGTAGCATTTACAATTTTAATGTACTTCGAGATATATACACCTTCACCACGCTTTTTCTTATTTCAGAATACATTATACAAACCATGGTATTAGTACGTATATTACAAACTGAAGCCGATTTCAAAGTGGAACTGCACATCCGTGGTCTCACTTTGAAATGCACGAATTGGGAGTCCAGATGCAGTGATATATCCGAACCAAGGCAAAATTCGACTAGCTTTACTTTTCCGTTATAATTGGTTTGGTTTTGCCTCAGTTGAGTATATTTACACACTTACTCACTTTCAGCTAATCTCACCTTTCCAATTAAATTTATTTCCAGCGTCCCTTTCTTCTTCTATTGTGTGAATGCTGTGCACTCTGTTGATTCTATCGCGTGGTTTTACTTTGAAAATAAGAGAGTAAGGTTTGACTTATACGGAATACATTCACGATTTCTCTTTGACTGTTGAAGGTTGTATTTTAATGGTTACTATACTACAATCAATTTCAGCAATGCTAATTAAGAAATTTATGACGTTGTTTTTATTCGTAAAAGTCATGTAAATTGGCAACGTTGAGAAATGTAGACAAAAACTTCCAGTGCCGATTCAATAGTTTAATAACCAGGTTTAAAATGTGATTAAAAGAATGATATTATTTAGACATTTTTTACTGTTTCAGAAACATAATAGAAAATATTTATTGCACCATTTTTTTTTGAAGAATCACAAAGAGATAGTGAAGGGGAATAGTTATTTGAGATTTGAAATGAACGAGGCTACATGTAGTCTCACCGGATGCAGTGAGATAAACACCTCACTCGGCAGGCACTACATGCTGGGCAATATTTGCAGTACGTGTATAACATGTAGTGGCTATAGCGTATAATACGGTCAGAATGTTGACTAAACCGGATGCGATTATGAAAGTTGAAGAGCTAAGTTAACAGGTTAAGAAATTGTTAGCGTCTATCACGTACACACTGTAATCTTGCGACGTGCCAAATTTGGCGTGTGTAGAATTTATTTCAGGAGAACCAAGTTGCAGATCTTCTGTATTTATTGTATCAATTCTATTTTATAATAAATACATTAAAACATACATAACTTTGTTCTCTTTCTTTAAGGGACGTGTCTAGCTTTTCGTTTCTGAGGGGGCCTAAGCGCCCCTTAAAAATTAATAATAATAATATGAATAATAATACACTAAAGGCTGTTATTTTGTTCGATTTTGGCAACACTTCTTGAAAGTTTCTCTAAATGACAGTGCTTTCTTAGAAAGTAAAAAGAATTCCTTGAAATTGAAGAAAATTTTCCGGAAATTGAAGAAGATTTCACCAAAGATCTTTAAGCTCTTTAATTTCACAAAAATGAACGACATTTCTCCAAAATTGAAAAATGTTTCCTTAAAATTAATGAAAATTTCGCAGAAGTTGAAAAATGTCTTTTTTTAAGGGGAGTGGGTGGGGGCTATGATGTTTTCTAAGGGGCAAATCACTCCTTCAAGACACGTTACTGCTTTCTTTATTACTATTCATAACAAAAACAAATACCACGACAGCCCTTTTTAAATGTGTTCTTGTTGACTACGGCGTCTCTTTTCACGCTTTACACGCAGTGTGTGTGTGTGCACTTGTAGATAATGGAAATTGGGGATAATCAAATGTTTACACACCTTTCAATTGGGGACACACCTGCAATTGGGGACAATCCGGCAGAACTCTTATTTTCAGCCAGTTTTAGGGTTTCCCCCCAAGTTCCCAGTGTTTTATCATATGCTGATGTGTATCATGTGTATCCGAATATCTTGACTGCAACTACAGATCGAAAATGACTTCTACAGTTACATGGTGGAAAACGTATGACATCACAAATCAAAGTGATGGTGTGTATGTAAGAGGAAGGGGGCCTCGAATTTCAAAGTCATGGAAATGGTCCAACATTTGACGGTGTGTGAGGTTATATTACATTAGTATAGTATACATTGTTTAAAGGATAAATATAAGTATATTACATTATTGAAATTTAATACTAAAATGTTGGTTAATATTTAATTTTAAATATATAGGTTAAGTGTTATCATTTGTTCGTTAAATTTCAAATGGAGGTCCGAACCCCTGACACCCCCTACCTCCCTGACACCCCCTTACCCCATGGACCCGCTCTGGCAAACTCATAGAAGAAAAATAGCGAATGAGAACATAATATAAGAATGGATCAAATTTACATATATCCCTCAACTGTAGTATTGACCTTTTCATGTTACCTTTGTAAATATTTCTTTATAAATGTTGTGCCCACAACGGAAAGTTACCTACTCTCGAAGTAAAAACACGTTTTTAACTGACATTTACGTGTGTGCAATTGCTTTACACTTGCCGAGGTAGTATTATACTCCTGATCAGTCTTCCAGACCTTTGAGAATAATGAAACTTGAGTAAGAATGTTTAAAGCAAAGATTTCTTGCAAAACCGTTACATGAGATTTATATACACAATGACAGAAAGATATTACAAAGAAATGTAATTACACACTGATCCGCAGATTAGCCAGCCTTTCATCCGAACAAATTGCTGCGTAGTTTTGAATGTTTCCATGCAAGATATACGCAAGTAACGATCTAATGTTATTCAGTCTTCAACATGCATTGAATATACCGAAAACTTGATGATCTGGTTTAAAAAACCAAAAAAGCAAATTTTAGCACTACTGAGTATTCTGTTGGTACAAATCAACACTTTCCCCTATAAACACAAATACTGCTTATACAAAGAAAGAAAGCCTATATGTGCGCCTGAAGAAATTGTATATATCGTGCCACATCCAAGGCTTTCCATTTTAATGCTTGCATTCTATGTTCCGAGGAGTTAAGCTGATCAAACACTTGATGCTCATTAAAATGGCAACTACTTTGTAAACTTTGTTTTGTAGTGTTTGCATGTTCATTCATTAACCTATTAACGTGTGTACGCCGCATAAACTAATAAAACACGCGCTTTGGAAGTAGATAGCAAGGAAGAATGACAAATAGTTCTCTTGAGGATAAGAAGGTCTATATGATGAATACAAATGTGATATTAGTCGTTTTCATGTAATACGAGTTAAGCTGTTGGGGATGCAAAAGAAATTCTTCTTTTTGAATGGATTTTGTGCGGTTAGATTTGCATTTTTCTTGAGTTTTCAGCGTATAATTGTTTATTTATCACTTCATTGAGTTACATACAAAGGAAAATTGGTTATTACAAAATAGCATTAGAAACAAAAAAACAATAAACATATAATGCAATAAACAGAATGTATGGAGTGAATGGTGAACTGGAGGAAGTGTGGAACTTTTGCTAGCCAGCTCGCCATCAACAAAGGAGAATACAATACAAAAAATAATTAGATAGGCCTGCCCCTAACCCAGTCACCTACCCAACCAGCGACCTGTTATCACTGAGACCCTGTCGTCTACACTCACCCAAATTACACACCCACCCCATCCCGCCCCTCCCCTTCCCACCCTGCCCTTCTCCTCCCATCCCACCTATCTTCGTCCGTCCACTCCCCTCCCCTCACACCCACCCTCTTTCACCGACATACACAGAAAAGAAAGAAGACAGAGAGAAAGAAAGGCTGGAATAATGATGGTTACTTATATGGGGCCAATAGGTAATTCTTGAGCTTAGACTTAAAGTTATTTAGGGATTTCCATGATTTTAAATCATTACTGAGGGAATTCCAGAGGGTCACACCAGCACAACGTACTTGAGACTTGGCTTTACGTGTACGAATATAGGGTTGCATTAAGTGATGAGAATTACGAGTATCGTAAGAATGAAAGCAGTTGTTATTGTTGAAGAATGACAGAAAGGACTAGGGCATCAAGTTGATGGTGACTTCATACATGAAAATGCCTAGATTGTAATTGTAAAGATTGTAAACAGTTAACAGCTTAAGGTGTTTGAACAAAGGCATGGATGGGGATCTAGGTAAGGCATTACAGATAGTCCTAACAGCTCGTTTTTAAAGGATCTATAAGCGTTGAAAGTGGAATTATGCGTATTTCCCCATAAGAGAATACCATAAGAAAGGTGGGGGAGAATAAGTGAATTGTAAAGCAAAAGAAGTAGGTGAAATGGAATGAAATGCCTTAGTCTATTCAAAATACCCGTGTTACGAGCTACTATTTTACAAATCGATGAAACGTGTTCTTTCCAATTCAACTTACTATCATTTAAGAGACCTAGGAATTTAGTATACGGAGCTGCCTGGATAAAGTGTTTTTCGATCCTTGCTTCTAGAGGTTGACCACTTCAGTGACTGTCATTGTTACTGAATACAATAAGCTTAGTTTTAGACACATAGATAGATAAACGATTAGCTTTAAACCAATCAGACACTCGGCAAAACTCGGATGAAAGTTGCCGCAGAGCATTATCAATATTTACATCATGAAGGTAGATCGTGGTGTCATCGGCAAAAAGAATGAAATTTAATATAGAAGAGCATTTATATATGTCTTAATATAAAGTAAAAATAATAATGGGCCTTATATGGAGCCTTGTGGCACACCTATATTGATAGTACCAACATTGGATATTGCATTATCAAGTGTTTGCGATCTGATAAATAACTTTGAAACCAATTATGTGAAATTCCACGCACACCGTAATATTTAAGTTTATCAAGTAGTATTCTATGGCCAATGGTGTCAAAAGCTTTGGAAAGGTCGATAAAAAGGCCAACAGTATTACATTTCTTATTTAGGGAACTTGCAATCAGTAACTAATAAGGATGCCATATACGTTGAATATTGTTTTCTAAAACCAAACTGACCGCTAAATAATAAGTCATGCTTATTGATAAATTATATTAATCTCTTATGAACTAGTTTTTCGAATAATTTGGATAATGTTGGAAGCAATGAAATAGGTCGATACTTTGAAAAAGATCCTGCATCGCCTGACTTGAAGATTGGTACTATCTATAAATAAAGCAGAAGTATTAAGCAATGTAGCAATTTGCTTATTCCACTTATTTGTTGATAAGGTGGGCAGCTAAATGGGTGAGGCAGGGTGCCGGAATGAAAACAAAATGGGTGTCATGCGTTTTGTGCAATTTCGCTTGAAAATGGGGGAGGGAAATTCCCCCTCCCCCTTTCGCTTCCGGCACCTATTGTTTGAGTGTAAATCAATGAGGGTTTTCGATCGAGGTTTTCCTTGAATCTTTTCAATAATATTGATATTTTCTCCCCTTTTCAGAATTGTCTCGACTACAGGGTGAGTGATAAGAGCAAATACCCGACCTTCGCCCGAACGGCTCCAACAAACGAACAAATAGTGAAAGCTGTAATAACTGTCCTTAAATATTTCGAATGGCGTTATGTCACTATTGTTTCTAGTAATGGTGATCGCCGACGGAGTACTGCAGAAGGTTTGGACGGTATGTATCATTGTTCAGAGCAATAATCTAGTAGGATACGGTGAAATTGCTAAACACCCAAATATTTATAAATATATAATGTTTCCTTGATTCCATTAAAGGATTAATTCAGTGGTTAACTAATATTAATTTATCTTATATGACAGAGGACTTAGATAGAGAAAAAAAAATGGTGAATAAACCGCAGCTTCAATATCTTTTATTGTAAATGATAAAAGGAAAACAAAGTCCTGCACAGAAATTAAATGTAATACAAAAAAAAGGAATTCAAATATAAAGGAGTTAGCTCGGTAGGTGGTTTTCACATTTCCTCCACAATTGTACAATGAACGAGAAACTATAGAAGACAGAACGAACTGTATTATAACTCCAAGGACATTTTTCTATACAACTAAATACACACCATTATATAATAATCTAGACCATAAACTCACTGCGACTGACCAGGAAGAGGTAATTACCTTGTTCTCATTAAAACCCACTTAAACTGATGGTCTGTTAGTCAAGACAATACACCATCTCTAAGATACCACCCTGGTGTAAAATTATATACAAGTAAATGAGGCGTAGGGGATACGCACTGGGAAAAGATACTTTCCCAGGATAAGATTACGTCCAGACTTATGAACAGTACCTTATTCACAATAAAACTGTTTACAACGTTTACCAATCATTATTCCGTTAAGAAGACGTTCAAGTTTAAGCTCTGTCCTATCTGTGTATAAATGGCAGGTGTAGTAATGGAAGGTTGGCACTCATCAAAAAGTCATCACTTCCTTAACAATTGTTAATGCATTTTAACGAAAATTGATTTGCTTGTTTTTACTATTTGCATTAAACTTTTTTCTCTTAAACTTTCTTCAGGCGGTAAATTAGAATTTCCCTTACTGGAGTTTGTTTTAATACATTTTGTAAGTCACAAAATTGCAGGAAAATATAATAAGATACATAAAGACTCAGGAATGTGAGGATGTGACATCACAACTAGTCTGATTTCAGTCGTTTTTACACAAATGATACACAACTTTAAACTTAAATATCTCCTTATTTTTGAATGCTTTCTGTACCATTTTGTTTCTTTTGAAGTCCTCTTTCACATAAATTAATCCTATAAATAACCTGCAGACATGTAGTACCTATAATCGTTACCAAAACACATAGAGGAATTTTCAGCCCTACAGTGACCTAAATGTCATTTTGAATGCTTCGATTAACTAAAAATTTTCTCGCTCATACTTTTTGGGCCCTGCCATTACTTGCGGCAGCGGTCAGCTGAGCACCTACCAACAACGCATAATTTGACCGAATATGTTGGCAGAATATGTTGTAGTAACAATAGAGTAGGCGTTTCGAAAAGAGATATTTTTATAAATGTCTTAGCATGATTCATCGACTTAAACGCCCTTAAGTCTATGACAGTATGAAGAAGGGATGAGACTAGTCAAGTTTGCTTTCTTTTTCCACACATTTGACGATGTGGATAAGAGCGTTTTCTATTAACTCGGTAAGCCCGTTGTTTTGGTTCATGCCGGCTGAGTTGAATTGCTTGCAATTTAGTTTTACATGAAATTTTTGATGCAGAAATCTACTCTCTATGAATCTCATTCATATATTTGGATAACAACAGGCTTTTCTATCATTTTTTGAAACAACACCCCAAGACCGCTTAAAGAATTACCTACACTCGTTTGAGAGTTACTCTGTAAGCAAGTAAGTCCGCTGTTTTATGAATCTCTGAATCTCTGAAATTTCACCACTATGCATCTTTCGCTTTACATTTATGAAAATCAAATTGCAAAATTTCAATTTTTATTACAGGTAACCTAACAAGCGAGGAAATAAACATTCAGTCCATCGAATATTTCGATACTCCTTATTTTGGTGCCCCATATATACCGGAAGAAGACGATACCAGAATTATGAGGGATATTTTACTGAGAACCTACGAAAATTCAAGAAGCAAGTATTGCAGTTTTTATGTTTTTGTATATTATGGAGTGTTGGGAAATGCATCAATATTTACACATTTATTGATAAGTATTCATTATACCGAGCTAAGTAAAGGATATGAAAAGTATGTTATAGCAGGTTGGAAGTACATTTGAATAAAAACTACCAGGTTGTAAGACAAGCGCAGTGATCGTAAACAAATATTCAGTCAGAACGCCATTACTTTAGTGTAGTGTGGGAGACATTACACTATTTATTCCCACGTATTCTTGATCCACCTTTTTATCAGTTTATCCGCTGAGCCAGTAACCATCAATATATTGACTTGACAACAGAGCAAAAACGAACCTCGGGCGTTCAGATGAAGTCCAAAGGAATAGTGCATCATTTTATCATTTGTGGTTTAAAGAATGCCGCAAACGCCCACAATATTTACATGACTCTAGAAAATGCAGTCCACGATTTAATTACTTGAAAAGCGAATATTCAGAGACACCTTTGAAAGGACAAACGCACTCGACATACATTTGATATCCTCACAGTTCATCCAAAATAGACTTGGAACGTCTAATGTTTTTTGTACGTATCAAATCAGATAAATGGGTGCTTCTAATCTTAAGTGGAAAGGTGACATGAAATGTAATTTGCATAGGTTAGAAATATATTTTGGCATGCTAGTGTTTTGGAATAACTGATAAGAATCTTCGCACTTTTCATGAGAAAGTGATTTCTTCGTTACGCTACATACGATACAGGCTTACATGAGCTTGATTTTCATTATGACATTAATATCCTGCAACAATTCTCTTCAACATCTTTAAAACTACAAGCCTTCTATCTGTCCGAGTGGACGATGTAATTTCTACAGGGAGTATTTGGCTATTAATAAAAGTATGAAAACAGATAATTAAAAATATATATAATTCATATATAAAAATTACATATTCAACATAAATTTGCGATAATCAGAATATGATTTGAGAGCAAACATAAACTTTACTTGCACAGCAATACCTATGGCAGGGATTATGGTTTAGATAGGTTATATTTATGGTTATCACGGAAATGTTGATTTAAGTAAAAGTGCTGGGAAAGAAATAAAGTAAATAAATTATTGGGTTTAGCTGAAAATTGTTATCGAAGAAGTGATGCTACCCGTCGATCGACTTCGACCAGTCTAAAAGAACCTACGATAAAATAAGTCTATAATACGACATAGCTAAGTTTAGGCAAGAATGCCGATGATATTAGACGTTAGTCAATTTAGAAACTCTTTCGTTCGACAACAATGATGATAATCCATAAATCTACGAGAGAATTTACCAAGTTCGTTCAAAAGTTGGTAACTGCCAAAATGTTCTTATAATGTCACACTTTCAAAATCATATTCAGTAGTTTAAAAGATCATTAAATGTAGGTCACATTCACACCGTTTCCTTCCCAAACGGTGATTTCTCTTCCAAGTAACCATTTCCATGCCAAATGACGACTTCCCTGCCTATATCCAGTCGATGGTTGTAAGTTAACATACTGTAGTTTGCATACATTGCTCCCATAGAGAGATACATGTTTTATCAGTCCTGTATTTCAGTGTGTCGTTGAGCTGTTGAGTGATTTATCTTGTTAAACATATTTTTTTTCAATTCTGAACCACAATTTCCTGAAAACTAATTTAGATGCTGTCACATGGCTGAAATTCACGTGTCCGTAATGAACCGATGGAATCTTATCGCCAACCAAATACTGGGGGATTCTTCTTTGTTTGTACAATTCACGTACATTATGGGAGAAAGCGTATGCTTTCAAACGCTAGACATACTTATATTTTACATGAAGGTGATACGTGCGCGCATTGTGCTTGGAATTCCAAGTGCAGTTGATTGGTTGGGTAACAACAGGAAAATTCCCCAGCAGTTGACTGGTCGAAGTGCTGAAGGAATCACATTTGGCTTGACTCGATTTGAAAAGGTTTAAATACACCTCAATATCGGCTTATCTGCATACTGTAGGCCTATTCAGAAGTATTTTAATCCTTGTCCCAATTTGTGGATATTTTGATCTGGATTTTAGATTTTATTCAGGCTAATTTTTTTTTTTTTTTTTTTACATTTTTTCTGCATATTTTTATATTGTTGTTTTCATTAGTTTCCTAAATTGTTAATTTGTTGTTGTTGTTGCTGGTTTATGTGGCTTACTAACTCTATCCTATTACACACTTTGTTGCTCTTATTGTAAGCTAGGCTAGGCCTTACATTGTTGTAAGCTAGGCTTTGGTTTTGTTGTGTTAGGCTTTTTATTTTTTAATTTGGGTGTATAACGTTAGGCTTTTGTGTTCAGTGTAGGCTAGTATATTGTGTGTTGAAGCTGAGGCATTTCTTTAGGTATTGGTGGGCCTGCTGTTCCTCTTTTAGGTTGCTGCTTTTGGTTTTCTGCTTCTGTTAATTATATTGTATGGTCGTGGAGAGTTCGATTTGCTGTGATATCTGTAATATGTGGATTGATTTCCAGGAGTCCGGTGTGACATGTAGTTTTAAGAAGCTTCGGTTGATAGTTTTGTATTTGTCTGTTCAAAGTGTACAAGCTTGAATACTTCAGAGTTTAGACTTTCAAGTTGTAGTTGTATCGTTGAAAGGTTGATGCTAGTGTGCAGACTGAGTTTTGTGGCTTTAGTTGTTGGTAGTTAGACATGTAATGTTAATAGTTCTTTGGGTGAGGAATTTGATAGGGGTTTTGTTGAGGTAGATAGTCTTGGATCAGTTTCTGTTGACAGGTCTGATGTAGGGTTGTCTGTACTTGATGATTGTACAGGTACCATCATTGTTCGTGAGATTATTGATTCGTCCGGTACGTTGCCTGTGGATTCTGTTAGAGATAAGGTGTTATGGATAAGGGATTCACTTGCTAGGTATGTTGACACAGAGTTTTGTGGAGTACATCGTAGTAGCAGGATTAGGGTGTGTCTTCCCAGGGCTAGGTTTGATAATATTAGTTCTCGTGTTGAGACTTCATGTAAGGGTGAAAATTCCGGTGTAGTTTTAATTAGTACAAATGATATTTCAAGGAGAAATGTAAATTCTGTTAGGCGTATTTTCATAGATTTGTTATTCAAGTTGAAGGACACACGTTGTAGGGTTCTAGATGTTGGTCTGTTGCCGCGTAGGGTTAGTTCCTTCATGATAGGTTAGTTGTGGTGGGTCAATACTTGGCAGGAGAGTATTTGTCATCTGTTTGAGTTCTGTTTTGTAAATTTCTGGCAAAAGTATGAATCTCGGGTTGATTGCTTCATGAGAGATGGTTGGCATTTAAGTAGGAAAGGTGATCGTGTACTTGCTAGGGGTGCCAATAGGGCAATTAAGGATCTGAGTCCTTCAAACTAGTCACATGGGGTGGAAGTTCAAACCCACCTGTCAGGCATGTTTCTGGGGATAGGGATTGTTCAAGTGGTAAAATTAAGGTTATGTTTTCAAATGTTTGTAGCATTTTGAATAAGCGTGATGAGTTTCTGGCTGAAGTCTTAATTAGTAGAGCTGATGTAATTGGTATTACTGACATGGGATGTTTTCCGAACTATAGTTTTGGAGAGTGTAAATAGGTTTGTCCCATTAAAGAAAGTCTGTAAACGTAATCGGCCAGTGTGGATGTCTCGGGAGGTTTTGCAAGCTGTTTAGAAAAAGAAGAAGTTGTGGCGTTGTTATAAACACAGTGGGTGTCCTGCGGAGCTTGCTAGATATAAGAATCATGAAAATTTCAAAAGGGTTTGATAAAAGATACTAAAGTGTTTTTTGTAAAACGTTTATCCAAAGAGGCCAAGATTAATTCTAAGTCGTTTCATTCTTATGTTCGCTCAGAGCAAAAAATCAAGGAGGTTGTTGGTCCCCTTCACAAAAATGATGGTGTTTCTATCAATAGTGGTAAGGATATGGTTGAGGTTTTGAATGACTACTTTGTGTTTATTTTTTACTAAAGGGTCCCCTGCTGGTGATGTTGTGGATTATTAATGTGCACTCTCCAGTATCCATTAAGAATAATGATTTTTCAGTTGATGTTGTGTCTAAGAAGTTGAAGGGTTTGAATTTAAATAACACACCCGGTCCAGATGGTATACATCCAGCTGTTTTACGTGAGTGTTCTGATGTGCTTTCTGTTCCCCTAAGTATTATCTTTTCAAAATGCTTTGCTGTTGGTGTTGTTACTAGTGATTGGAGAATTGAAAATGTCACTCCTATCTTTAAAAAGGGTGACCACAGTTTGCCTTGTAATTATAGGCCAGTGAGTCTTACTAGTGTTGTGTGCAAGGTCATGGATTCCATTGTTGAGGATGTTGTACTAGATCATTTGCTGGTCAATGGTGTGTTGAATTTGTCGTAGCTAAACTACTTGATTCCCGTCATAATGTGAATGTTATCTATTTGGATTTCCAAAAAGCATTTGATAAGGTCCATTAGGTAGGCTTATAATGAAAACAAGAGCACTTGGTGTTAAGGAAAAGTGTGCTAGTTGGATATATTCTTGGTTAGTTGATAGGTCATAAAGACTTCTTGTTAATGGTGAAGTATCTCCATGGAAGAAGGTTACAAGTGGTGTTCCTCGGGGTTCTGTATTGGGTTCGCTTCTTTTCTTAATCTTCATTATAATATTGATGTTTTCCTTGGCTCTAGGATTTGTAAATTTGCTGATGACATTAAGCTGTACAAGATTGTTGATGATGCTAGGGATTCTTCACTTTTGCAAATTGACCTAGATAAGATAGTTTCTTGGTCACGAACATGGCATATGTCATTCAATGTTGATAAATGCAAAGTTATTCACTTTGGTCAGAACAATTTGGCTTTTGATTACTGCATGAATTGTTCAAATCTTGGTTGTGTGATTTAGAAAGGGATATAGGTGTTGTCATTGCTAGCAATCTGAAGCCTTCTAAACAGTGTGCAAGGGCACATAGGATGCTTGGTTTGATTATAATATTTTTTTGTTTTCTTGGTAGAAAGGTTCTTTTTAATTTGTATAATCATTTGGTCAGGCCTCACCTTGAGTATGCTATTCAGGCTTGGAGTCCTTTTTATGAGAAGGTTAAGTTCATTTTGACGCAGGTTCAGCAAAGAACCACTAGACTTATTCCCGAGGTAAGGAATCTCTCTTAAGAATCTCTCTAATGATTCAGGCTTTTAAGTTCCTATCTGGTAGTGATGCTTTGACTTGCTGATAATTCTTGCATGTTTCAGCTAATCCTCATGTGACACGTGGTAACGTAACAGTTTGGAGTTGACCAAAGAGTTCTCACGGATAGATATTCGGCGTTTTAGTTTTTCGCAAAGAGTTGTTAATGAGTGAAATGGTTTGCCTGAGTGGGTAGTTAGCTCCAATTCTGTTCTCAATTGCAAAGTCAGCTTGACATTGATAAGTTCTTTACTAACTCTGGGCATCTTTGATTCTCTTTTTGTGGTGGTGGTGGTGGTGTTAGTTTGGGCTTTTTTATGGGGTGACTGAACTTTCTTAGCCCGTAATCTTGTTATGTTATGTTTTCCCTCCAGACAGCTATCGGTATCTTTTTCTGTATATATCATTACGAATATTCGTTAGTCTAGGGTATATGTTAGAGCATACTATTTGCTTTATTTATCTGTGCTTCCATACATGACACGTGGTAAAATGTTTAATATTGCCTTATTCCAATTCTTTTGCAGTTTATGTTTTTCTCGGAGAACTCAGTGAACTTTACGAATTTCTTCAAGAATTTTGGTTGAAGGGGCTGCTCAGTAATGGCGAATATTTTGTCATTTACCCTAATCTTGATTTTTACGATGCAAGCAGAGAAAAGACTTTATATGGAGGTAAATGTCTCACTAACAGTGTTCACACTATAGTACTGATAAGTATGCCGTTATCTGTCTTAAGCTCAATAAAAAATGTTCATTATTATCACATTAGGGCTAAATGTCATCTAACTCCATTTTAATGTTCACCACTACGTTTTGAAATATGAGCACCAAAAACACCAACACTTTTTGGCGCGAAACAATCAAATCATTTTGAAATTCATTATAGTTGTAAAGGTAGCATTTTGGAAACCACCTAACAGTCTAAGATTTAAGTAGCTTTCACAAAGCGTAACAACATTACAATACCTCATTTAACTCCGAAATATATACGATGCAATACACACTTTGAAATACTACTTGAGATTTAGTACTTCAAGAGCTTGCATATTTAATTGCAGTCATCGGGCCTCAACTCAACAACATAAAATATATCATATTTTGCATTTCCTTCTTAATTATCTGTGTTTATTTGATTATCTATCATTTTCATTTTTTATTATCTGTTTTGTTATCTGCAGATCCTTACTCCAGAAGTCCATCAAAGGAGATTATTTATGCGTACAAATCAGTACTTCAGATATACCCAACCCTTACAAAGGGAACAAATATTATGAACTTCCAAAAGGAGGTTCTTTTTTATTTATCACAGGAACCGACAAAATATACCGCAGAATTCGCCAACGATATGAGGGTTTGTATTTTTCATATTTTTTTGGGTATTTGAAGTCATATTTCGAAAGGTGATAATTGTCAATAATTTGACTGGAAATATGTGAGAATATATGACCGTGCGTGCCCAATGTCGTGTTGTTATAATAGTAAATGAGAGAGTCTTCCAAATTGAAGTGTTACTATATGTACATACATTCTGATGTCGGGATTTTCCACGTTGCGTTTGCAAGGCCAAAACTTCCAGCCAAATTGAAACAAGAAACTAGATTCTTACGTAAAAAAGTAAAAATTAGTTAAAATCACTCTTCGGTTTTTAATTGTGTTTCAAGTCAATTATTTCAAACCTTGAAAAATATATTTATTATATATTATCATAATTATATTTAGAATAATGTGGAATTGTTAAAGAGTTTAAGCAGAGTGTTTCAAATTAAAGTGCATATATGTTACATTCTGATTACGGGAATTGTGTTTTCATAGTCAAAACATCTGGGCTCAACTGAAAAAAGTTTTGTTTATACCACAAAGTAAAATAAGTGATTTAGTTAGTTCAATTAGGGACATGTGTGACATTTCTTATTATGTTTAAGGTCAAATATATCTAAGAAGAGTCTTAAAAAAATATCCGATTATCAATTTTATTTTAAAATTGATTACTACATATTTTTTAAAATATCTGAATGAAGTAGAAGGAGAAAAAAAGGAGACGAGTAAAGGGGAAAGGGGATAAGTTCATAATGACGCTGTACAATATGCATTAATGGATGAAACTTCGGGTCTTCTTAGAAAAAACATTTTTGTGTAAGAATTCCAAGAGGTCTTAATTTATACTATGGAAATATCCCAATACGTACAATATTTCTTTCCCAACTCAGAATACAGGATAAATGTTTTATCGTCGTTCTTGTTTAAACTGTTGTGTTTTAGTTTAGAGTTTGTGTCCCATTGAAGTGTATAATTTTTGTATGTGGGCTTCAACACAAAAAGAAATGTTTTAAGGGAAGTCTCTGCCCAACACCTTATAATGTGTAAGGAAAGTCCTATTTAATAAATTGTAGAATAAGAAAGGTTCAAACTGTTATTTTCAATGCAATAAAACAATAATTTGTATTTTAATAGATACCCCCACAAGCTCTTCACCTCTACGATGCTGTGTACAACGTGTATGCACCTACACTAACTGCTGTCCTTGCAGAAGGAGGAGATGGGTTGAATGGAACATATATATTATCTAAAATTCTTGGAAAGGAATACGAAAGTATGTAAACGATATATATCTGATCTTCTTTCTTCTATTCATGTCTTGATATTCAACCAAAAACTGAA
>JAIGNY010001799.1:20000-72500 GCA_020152595.1 Chiridota heheva | reverse complement strand
GAATTTGCTACACCACTGATTAAAATTATAATAGACAGTAATAGAAAATGCCAAGGTCTATTAATACTTGAGACTTCAAAACTGTGTAGAATGGTCAGTTTTGAACCAATTTTTAATAAATATTTCGCTTCTTCCACGGTTTTGAATAGAGTTTACTGGAAATTAGCTGTTGCCTTTGCACGTTTTCTTTTAACATTCGCCAAGACATTTGTTAATTAATTGTTTATATACTTACCGAAAAAGTTAGACCAATTACTTTATGATACTATGTTGACAAATCAGACAAAACGACTGTTATGTTATTCCGGGACCAAGTTTACTTTTTATTTTAAAAGACGTGACATCAAGAAGAATCTTGTTCCATTCTTACACTTTTGTAACGGTTTTTGGACACAAGTTTAAATTTACTCAACAAAGATACATGCATACGATTTTACACAAGAGACATACGGTCATACTAAAAGAGGTAGACTTCAATTCCGAAAGTAATCGATGCAACTTAAACACTGTACAAGCGTACCTGACAAAAAACATTTACTGTCAGATTAAGACAACTTTGATCATTTCTGTCACAGCAGTAATGGCAGTATGGAAAACTGGCTCTTGCAATTGGCATACATAATATTTTAGGAATTATACAAACGCCTCATTCAAAAGTATAATCAGTATCAACGCCCAGCATTTAACAAATATTTCGTCCCTATTTAGCCCCATTCTACTGTTGACGTCTTTCTCGAGATAAATGTGCTTGAAGACACTTTACTAATACTTTACTAGGATTCTTATGACGAACAAAATCTTCAAACATACTCGACATATATTTATCTGACTTCAATATTACGCTAATCTGTGTGTCTGTGTTGAAACTAACATCTGTCTAAAGAAAAAAATAGGTGATACATCACATCGCGATGACACTTTCAATACACTACAATACAATTTACTTAAGAAAGACTACACTTAAAACTGACATGCGAAGTGAAATATACAATTGTAAAGCTAAATAGCTTTTAGATGTTGGTGGTCCGTGAAACTACACCACTTAATCAGTCAATCAATCAAACATAATATGTTTAATGGGATTTTCGAGCGTTAGATGTTTCTGTTGAGAAGTATGTAGTTCAAATTTAACATGTTGAGAGTTAATGATAACAGCCCGCCTCTTGTGAAGATACCTAAAAATATAGAAAAACACTTTCTATGCTTGTAAACAGTGGCCTAATTTTAAACTTGGTGATCAACTGAAATCCTAATTTTAAGAACCTACCTCTTGTGTAGATGACTGCAAAAATATATAACATTTTTCCTGCTTGTAAACAGTCACGTAATTTTAAGCTTAGTTGTCAACTGAAATCTTAATTATTAGAGCCTGCCTCTTGTGTAGATAACTGCAAAATAGGGCAAAAGAAAAAAACTCTTCCTGCTTGTCAACAGTGGGTAATTATAAACTTGGTGGTCAACTGAAATCTTGATTATAATAGCCTGTCTCTTGTGTAGATACCTGCACACAAAGGAAACACTGTTCATGCTTGTATACAGTGACGCAATTTTAAACTTGGCAGTCAACTTATATTTTCGACAACTGTAGATTATTGTATAGTTTAAGCAATAATAGGGATCAAGTAGGTACCCCTTTTCTTTATTCCCTTCCTCTTTTAAGGAAAACTTAAGTTAGACTTTACTTTCAATCCTTTCTTGTAAGAGATGAATGTAAGAAAGATAAAAATTGACGATCAAAAGATGACGGTGGTAAATAAAGAATTACTTGTGATATTAAATCGAACAATTTAGACCGAAACTTAAACATGGACGATAATAAACGATCATTCTTCAAAAGCCTTGATGTATTTGAGTGTTTTTCCTGCAAATTCGTTGTTTAAAGATTAAACAGGAAAGTCAAATTGTGGTAAAATAACTATAATTTTGTTCTTAAATTACATAAAAAACTTAAATGGTTTATATTTAAAATACATTGATAATTGTTGAGAAAAGTAAAACGAGGGCGGGCGCCAGTCTTCTACAGTAGCTTTTGCGCAATTGATACGAAAAAAGATATTGAAGGAGTTTCTTTTATCATTTTTGTTTTCTTCATATACGATGAACTTGCTTGACCAAAGAACTAAACCTACAATGCGCGGTGAAATGATGGTTTGGGTGTTGATGGATTGTACCATTAAAGAAGTGTATTAACCAGTGAACTGCTTTCGCCAGTGTTAGTAAATGAAAGTGCAATGTCTGATGTGTTAACAATATTACAGGATTAGTATGTTTAAGCAAGCTTATATCACATAAAAGAGAATTTTAATAAAAACAAAATAGTAAATAAGTTAGACTTCTGTGTTATTTTTTATAGAAAAGACTGGTGTATTAAGTCTACTGTGGACGGTTGGAAACCTCATCCTCACTTCTTTAAGAGTTGTTAATGTATTTACACAAAATTGATTTGGAATCTTTTTCTTAAAATTTCTTCAGGTGGTAATTACAATTACCCTTACTAAAATAAGTTTTATTACTTTCATGACATGTTCAATTAATTTTAAACCACAAGAAAAATATGATGCATAAAGACATACAGATTCTGATGTCACCATTTTGTTTCAGTTGAAGTCCTATTAAATAAAAGAACATCCAGATAGTTTTCATGCGTTTTTAATCTACATGTATAGCAAAGTGGAGTTATAATATGAGATATATGTAGTATAACTTTATAGATTCTTTCCACCAGACTTACATACCTATACCAGGCGAAGAAATACATTGGATTAGCGGACGTATCCCACTCGACAGACCAGAATGTGGATTTAAAGGAGAGAAATGTCCGAAGCCGACAACAAAATTGTATATTGCCTGTGCAGCTTTAACATTTGTTCTGTTCGTTATACTGCTTATAGCAGCAGTTAAATACAGGTAACTGGAGAAAGTTTATCCTCTTTATACTCTAAACAAGGAATGATCATATTTGACTATAATATGGTGAACTATGCATCGATCTAATAATGGTCAAAATTGCACTACAAGTTTGACCAAAATATGTTCAAATTAGAACGGTGAATAGTTGCACCATTCCTTTAGAGTGTACTGAGTGGAAAGGAATCACTAAATGTTTCAATATTTGCGATTTAATGAGTAATTCTAAACTTATTCAACATATAAACATATATAATACATATATACATATATATATATATATATATATACATATAAATATATATATATATATTTATATATATATATATATATATATATATATATATATATATATAAATATATATATATTATATATATATATATATATATATATATATATATATATATAAATATATATATATATATAAATATATACATATATATATATATACATATATATATATATATATATATATATATATATATATATATAAATATATATATATATATATATATATATATATATATATATATATAGATATATATATATATATATATATATATATATATATATATATATATATACATATATATATATATATATATATATATATATATATATATATATATATATATATATATATATATATATATATATATATATATATATATATATATATATATATATATATATATATATATATATATATATACATATATATATATATATATATATATATATATATATATATATATATATATATATATATATATATATATATATATATATATATATATATACATATATATATATATATATATATATATATATATATAAATATATATATATATATATATATATTATATATATATAAATATATATATATATATATATATATATATATATATATATATATATATATATATATATATATATATATATATATATATATATATATATATATATATATATATATATATATATATATATATATATATATATATATATATATATATATATATATATATATATATATATATATATATATATATATATATATATATATATATATTTATAGGATAATTTAACTGATTAAGGATAGAAACGACTGATTACGGATTGTTATATCGCGATTATCTTTCCAAAAAATAGGTGCTGGCATTGTTGAAAAATGTTTTTATCGTTTGGGTTCCGCAGTGTGAGACAGAATAAGGCACAACATAATTGACCAGTGATCTCAAGCGCGTGTGATGCATTTTGAATAAGGGTATCTTTTATTCAGTTTTTTTTCGGAGTCTTGCTCCGTATTTTCTGTTTCTATACTATAACCCTTTTCCAGTAGCTGAAGTACACCCATTACATTCATCAGAAATCTAAATTAGTTGTTTCTTGATTTTTCGTTCTTAGAATAATTTAACTGAGATGATTTTCCAATTCGCTTTAGGAATTACAAGTATGAACAAGATTTAATGGGGCTTTTGTGGAAGATCGATTTTGATGAGCTTGATTTCCGAGTACGAGGGGGATCTCAAAACACTCTTGGAAGTCGCGTAAGTAGAAGTGAATTATGACCATGTTAAAAATTTAGACAACACTCTCATATGTGATTATCATCTGCTAGGACGTGACATAATACTAATTCTTTATAATATTTTTTTTCTCCACAATGTTGAAAAAGTATTATTTTATACAAAATGTCTTATTTTATACCAACAAGTTGTTAGTTAACATCAAAAGCTTGATCTGAAAGTCTTGATCCATAGATTATGTTTATATAACCATTTACCGATAGATGAACTACAAGGCTGTTCAAAGGTATAGAGACATCAGTTTTAACGTAAAATCTGATCATAGTTTGAGACAATGTTGTTTCATGCCATATTTGTGATTTATGACTCGGCAGACAGATCAAAATTTTGATGTAGTTCTCTTTTCAAATATCTCAGTCAGTGAAATAATGAGAGAATTCTGATAGGATTGGAGCCGGGTATGAAACAGACTTGCATACTTTTGGGTAGTAATTGCTTGACCCCTTTTAAAAGAATTAAGACAATGAAAATAATTATTTACATAGGAAATACTAAGGTCGTCTAATCAGAAATCAGACATTTTAAAACCGTCAAACAGACTTCGATACTACGCTTTAATGTTTTCATGTTTTTATAGGTCTTAAGGCAATTGCTATATATCAAAAGAACTTTAACTTTTATTGTTATAGTTCCCTTTAGGTGGAACTATATTTGAATGGTTTTATTTGATACAAAATACATTTTCTTGTATCCGTAAAGCTCACTGAAATATCTTACTACTCCCCAGACGTATCTCAAACCATTTCGTTTTTCATATGTATCATAAAAAAATACAACAATTTTCCAAAACTTTGAAACAGAAAAAACCGAACACACCATATCAACCTGCATCGAAGGAGGGAAATGAAAAACCCCAAATAGCTATGAAATGTTTTACATTAAATCAACCGTGGTTGTTTTTGATAAGACTGATAATTTATTGCATCTTTATTTCTTTTTTTTAAATGTACCTTAAAAAAGGAAATCCTTTTATTGACAAAAAGGAAATCCTTTTATTGACAAAAAAGCTTACTCAGTCAAACACCTATCATCACCTGCGTTGGTGTTGGTGGGAAGATTGAAAAACACACAATAGCTGTGAACTGTATTAGACGGAATCTATACAAACTGGATCATTTTCTGATTAATTGCAGGTTAGTCAAGTCACTGGAGATAGTAGACAATCAACTGATCCGTTTCGTGGACAAATATTTACCAATGTAGCAAAATTCAGAGGACAAGTTGTTGCTGTTAAGAACATTCTCAAGAGGAGTGTGGATCTAACCAGGACAGTTCGCAAAGAGTTAAAGATTGTAAGTTTTTCTCAGCTTTCATCTTTTCTGGGCATGCTAGGTAATAATATGTGTTCAATATTACGTAATTCTTTTTGCAATGCTGTACTGCGATTACCACATTCGCATATTAAGTTACCCTATTCAGTGCAATCTGATGGTGCTTACGCATGAATTATAAACAACCTTTTAAACGTAGTTAAGCAAATTCATTTCACATATTTCGCACCAGTAAATATTAAAGCAGACCATATCAAATCTGACATTTGATTTGCTTAAGATTAAATGCCAGTTATTGTGGTAATGTAAAGATGAATATTTAATACAACTTAACGTTTCCGATTGGCTGATTGGTCGATATTCACACAAACACTAAGAAGCCAATTAATAGCTGGAGCGGAAGTGACGTCACTAGAATGTATATATGGCGATGTGTCAATCAATTTTCTTTGAATAGAAATTCTTTATTTAACCCTTACTCTACCAGCACTTTTTCGAAAACACGTTTGGGATGCGGGGTCAAAGATGCGGCACCCAAAACAGCGATAATATCGCCGTGTGGTAGAGTAAGGGTTAAGCACAGGCTGATTATTGAAGGGTCCACTGTCTTCCGAGCAGCAGAGTCGGGCTAATTCCGCTTCAGTGGCTTGCCCATCGGGACCATGCTGCACATAATTTTCAGCTGGCACGCTTGTCGCGGGTTGATTAATCCTTACTCTACCAGCACTTTTTCGAAAATGCGCTTGGGATGCGGGGTCAAAGATGGGGCACTCAAAACGATACTATCGCCGCGTGGTAAAGTAAGTGTTAAGCACAGCCTGATTATTGATGGGTCCTCTGTATTCCGAGCAGAAAAGTCGGGCTTGTTTTGCTTTTGTGTCCCATCGGGACCATGCTGCTTATATTTTTCAGCTGGCGCTGGCACACTTGTCGCGGGTTAATTAACCTTTACTCTACAAGCTTTTTTTCGAAAACGCGCTTGAGATGCGGGATCAAAAATGGGGCACCCAAAACAGCAATAATATCGCCACGTGGTAGAGTAAGGGTTAAATAATGAATTCCTAAAGTGCATATGATAAACCACTTAAAGTAAGAGTGCATAATACAAATGAGCAATTCGAATTATGTTGTTTTATTACAAAATGATACGTTCTTAAACCCCAAAAAAAAAAAAAAAAAAAATATCTTAATATCATAAAGCATTGGCAACAAAACATAAGCACGCACGCTTAACGCATCTATAACAGATGGAAAGCAAAATGTAAGAAAAACATTTTATAAGATCAAAGATACTACTCTTTCCGACTCGGTCATGGCTGTTGATAAGGCATTATATTTCGGATTGCTCAACGCAGATCAAATCATGTTCAGCAAATGGGAATTCAGTCAGTTTAAACCAAATAATGCGTCCACTGAAACAGACTTAACGTCTATATCTGTATGACAGAACATTTAAATTTTCACAGAAAAGTACAAATGAAATATTAGCAATGCTAATACGAATAAGCTTTGTAAAAACAACTTGGTACATGCAGAGCAATTTACAATTAATTTGACCAAATTTACAATATAAGTAAATGATAATATATCGTAGCCTACTTAATGATTGAAAGCACGTTTCTGAAACACGTATGTCAATGAGCTAAAAAGTGCGAATTGAATAACCATAGATATCCTGCCTGCATGATGATAACATCCATCTGTTTGTAATTGATATGCCAAAACTGAAATGAAAAGGCATACACATTGCTGATCGTATGACTGAAATGAAACAAGGAATTTAACACAATAATCACCCTTTTTTTTTTAAAGAAGGAATTTGTCATTCATATTTCTAACTCACCTTTGTAGAATATCAAAACTAAAGTGTTATTGATTTTTGAATACAGTATAATAAAGTCTCTAATAATTCATAATGCTGTTCATGACATACCTTTCGTTATGGTTCTTGCCGACACTAAATCATGTGTTCTGGCACACTAAATTGTATCCATATTCACAATAATCTCAATATTCTCCAAGCTTACCGAGGGCCATGCTGGGGAAACGTAGCACGTATAGTTCCCCAGACGGTACACCAAAGGTATATGAATAATTACAGAGTTCATTGCTTTTTATTCGTATATTTTAGATGATTGTATTATTAATGTGGAAGATTGTGTACACATATTAATCAACTGGCAATATCTCCAAAATTTCAAAAGGCTTTTTTTAGTTAGTTTTATTAAAAGAAATATGACAATTAAATCTTAAGATATGTTATTAATAGATAACAATATTTCCAAACTTTAACAAAAATATTAATTTTTCATAATTGAAATGAAATACTTGATTTTTTATCTTTTAAATTAAATTTGCCTTAACAAAAATGATACAGTACCTAGAATCGCCTCAAGATTATTTCGGTGTTGGACATGATTTTGTTTTAAACTATAAGGAAATTGAAGACCAAGTATTAAGTAAGAGCAACTTATAAGTATTAAATGAAGCACTACTGAAGATTGATATTGAAAAAACAAATATTCTTAAAGGATTTTCTTGTGTATTTTAGATGCGGGAGGTAAACCATGATCACATCAATGGATTCATTGGAGCGTGTGTGGACCCACCTCATATCTGTATAGTAAACGAATACTGCAGGAAGGGAAGTCTTCAGGTAAGTATGCAAGGATATACTGTAGCAATACTGTAGTAACGATTGAAAAGTCCCTTTTAATTCCCCGTTCATCATCAGCAATTAGTAGAGCAAACTCGGACATCATTGATTAAATACCTCCACTCGACCCGATTGTCCATGGATACTGGTAGGCTTTGCTTCATCAGTCCTGTGTCATCAATCAGATGATCCACGTATGTCAAGCACGGGCGACCTCTAGATCTTTTTCTTTTAGTAGGTTTCCAGAGTATCCGTTGATGCACTGTTTCATCCTTTCTTCTCCCACAGTAAGACTTTGCTTCTCCCACTGTGTCCAAATTATTACAAGTTTCACGATACAACTCAGTATTGGGTTTGTGGTCTCTGCAGGAGATGTTGCATGATGCTGTTAGTAGTCTGGTGTAATTGCTATCAAGTTGAGTCGTTAGAAGTGATTTGGTTAGTGTCCAACTTTCTGTCCCATATAATATAACAAAACGCTTTTCACTGTTGCTCTGAAAAAGTGAACTTTCAGCTTACTGCTTATTCTTGATTTCCATATAGCTTACATTTTTTCCCATTACGGGGTTACAAATGACCGAGAACTTGAAAACTAGTAGTATGTCTACAGCCGTGACAACTATAAAGCACACTAATACAGAGTTATAACAGATAGTAAAATGATATAATGCGAACATAATCCATTACTAAGAATAATAAACTCCAACTAAATGTGAACAAATGAATTCAGGATATCAAACGTCTCCCATCTTATTTGGATCTACTATTTTGTATCATATGCCAAAAAGCACATTCCTTTATCATATAGAACTAAAATATGATTATACTGATCAAGCATTCATTTATATGAGTTCCCTGCATAGAGGTATAGTTGGCTAAAAGCAACATGCAATAATGCAGAAGCGTATTCCCACACATTCCAAAGGAAGAAATGTCAATAACTGTTAACAGACGTTTGTTGTTTAAAATCACATACTGTATGCAAATTACAATGAGAAACAAGCTACCCCACTGTTGTGTATATTAACATATATTCACAGAATACTAAATCCTCATAGAAGCCTATGTTTGAAATTCATAAGCATAACAGAGGAGCGATCTTTTGAAATTATAATACAATAAAGGTTAATAATTTGAAGGGTTTTGTTAGTTTTGATGCTGGTGTCGTTTAAACATGAATCAAATATTCATTGGAAATGAATACGGTTATTTGAACAAGCACATCAAAGGTTCTCAGTGCTATCACGCGAAAGAAAAGTCATATAGACACCATAATGTCATAAATACATACAACTTATAGAAGTCTTGTCTTGCTCGATGTAATACAAATGAGGAGAACTTTTTAGACTGAGTTTAAAATCAAAGTGAGTGTAAGACAGCCATATCTTACAAACCTAGATGAAGTCACTATCAATCACAATTAATATTTGTTTATAATTATAGGTCATGATAGACAGTACATGCTACGATTGATGGAAAGGTAGTTAGATTTATGGACCTTTTCAAACCGATTGTACCGAGCGGGATTACTTCAGTTCTTGACCCAATCAACTGCTGGGTGAACTTTCTCTTGTTTACCCACCCAACCAGCTACAATTGCTGCAGGAAAAATTGTGAGCAATAATGCGCCCGTACGATTAGCGTTTGGAAGCATACGCTTGGTCCCATATCGTGCGTAATTTTTCCCAATATTTGATTGGTCGATAAGATTCCACCAATACATGTGACATTATTTGAAATAGCTCTCCGGAAATTGCCGAATCATATTTGAATAGGTCATTTACGATTTTTCTTGCTTCAGGATATTCTCGGAAACGAAGACGTCAAGCTCGACAACATGCTCATTGCTTCAATTATATATGACATTATCCGCGTAAGTAACACCTTGATTTTGAAGAACTTTTGAAGTTTTATACAATATAGGGTTCCTCAATTGATCAGCTCATTTTTTCACCAGTAACTCACTGATACATAAAAAGAGGACAATGTATGAAAATTAACCCACAGGGGTAATACTTTCGGCATTATTTACGCAATCATACGTCCGGAAATAGATAATATGAACGGAAAATGTCTGTGGAAAAATGTCATGGCTACAAGAGGCCGTCTTTGATTTTTTTTCGTGCAGGGTATGATATATTTGCATAACAGCGAAATACATTCCCATGGTAACCTAAAATCGAGCAACTGCCTTGTGGATAGCAGATGGGTGGTGCGCATTACTGATTTCGGTCTAAACCACCTGAAGGCAGACCAGCTGCGCGACGACCGTGGGGAACACGCCTATTATCAACGTAAGATTAATTTATTCCAAAATTTATCATTTTCTACGTTTGTCGATATTCACAGATTCTTCGTCTGTTCTGTTATTGGAATATGTAGGAAGGAATAGCAGGATCTTTTGTCCAGTAACTTAATTAAAAGTCAAAACAGATTTAAATCTAGCTTCATTTACATATGCATGAAATATTACTAATTAGCATCAAAAATGTTCATTCAAAAGGCAATTCACTGTTTTGGGTAATCGTGTCGATACAGTTTCAATATAGTAAGCACATTTATTTTAAATTGTTTATAATACTCAATTCAAATCTCTGTTAAATAGTGAATCATTCACTTGCAAACACAACACTAATATTTAATTGATCTTTTGTTTAATATCACGCATAAATTGAATACACAATTTATTTGCTTTCAGAGTTTCTTTGGACAGCACCAGAAATTTTGAAAGCGGAGAGTACGCCATTTGGAGGTACCCAAAAGGCAGATATGTTCTCCTTTGCAATCATACTTTATGAAATTGCTCTCAGAGATGGGCCTTACGGAGCGTGTCCGTTGAGCCCAAAAGGTACGTTTGCACGTTCGTCAAAATTAGTATCAACAAATTTAATTGGCAAAGGTGTAATAAAATCCCGAGGCAGTCAAGGAAACGTTCCATAGAAGGAAATGTTGCTTAGTTGTTTATCTTTTATGTCCAAGTTATTGGAAATCAAAACAGAAAGACAGGTTGATATAAAATAATATGATTGGATTCTTGGGGGTAAAAAGTAGCGACAAAGGATTACAATTAGGAAGCATTGATATTACATTTTGTGTGAGCGATGCAAAACGCACTTGAACAGCACCCTCCTTAAGGTATCGCAGACAGAGGAGTAATGTTTTGTCTTTAGCCGACTGTGCGCGAACATTTGAACATATATATGTATACTGACAGAGTGGAAGGCAATTACAAGACCTCAGTGCTGAAAACAATTACAAATTAAACTTTTAAGTACAACAAAACAATAAATGAATGACAAATGCATGGTTTTCAGTTTGGTATGAAAGTTCATGCACTGTAAAACAAGAGCGCAATATCACTTTTATTTTAGTTCATTCAACAAATGACATGTTTTTCTTTCGGTTATGGGAGCGGTTAGTAAGACCTAACGACAGCTAGATTGCTTTATGTATCATTTACTCAGAGTTTAATTATATATCCCTATCAAGTTCTCCATTAATATATAATAAAACCATGAAGGCCCATCGTGGCTATCCCTGGTTTCCTTGATATAACCAGTTGAGAATATATGATTCTCTGGATAGGACGCCAGTCCATCGCCGGTCAATCCCCAGTAGTTTTGATACTCATTTCCTGCTGAGTGGATTGAAGCAAGTAGAATGAAGTGTCTTGCTCAAGGATACAATGCAGGGATCACGGCCGGAATCGAACGCGGTACCTTTCACATACGACCATGATTCCTTAATCACTAATCCACTGCACCTCTAATTCCTCATTTATGACAATTTTTCGACTATCTTACATTCTTAAAACATAATAATGTGATCAATTTGAATTACAGGAATCATAAAATTAATTTGTTGTCAATGCCGAGTTATCGGCGATGCATTGTATGGACACTGAACAATCAAAGCCAGCAACTTCAAATTTATTAGAAACTTTGCATTTATTGATTGTACTTACTCCTATAAATCAAACAATAGTTTGTAATGTCTTTGGTATTCGCTATCCGGAAGCCAAGATATAACCCTTCAATTAACCTTTCTGGGTTTAATGATTGACGGCTTGTTTTAACCAATCACAGCACGAATTTGCTTAGCAACAAAATCTGCGTAACTAAGTGGGGGGGCAAACATCCTACGCGGTACTGGTACAGCCCAGCTATTTAACGCGAATGGTGCGCGCTTATGTAGTCAATGCAAATTACTGTACAAAACAAATTTCTGCACGCACAGACTGAGTGACGGAAAAATGGTGAATTTTTTTTGCTTACGGGCCCGCAGCGGGCTTTGTAAATCTGATTGCTGTTACCCAGAACAATTAGCAAACTTAATTATGTTGATCTCTTTTGCTAAAAACTCTAAAGATCCGGAGAAGTGCCATAGATGGACCAAAGCTCGCGGCAGTTCTCGCTAATATATAAATGTCAACGCATTGGTAATGCACGATTGCGGATTTTAGGTTTATTTGCCCCACATAGATATGGTGGGCGTGGCCTATTTGGAAACCTAGAAAGATTAATTGGAGAGTATGCTAATCTAATTGTAATATCTATAGTAAATTATAAGAATAGAAATAAAACTTTATGTAAAATTATTTTATACTATTGTCATGATCATACTGTAACATTTTAAAGTTTGAATCTTTGCAATGGTCTTTTCTATAGTAAATGTAAATTGGATCATTTAAATTATAGAATAGATGAAATTAAAGATCTCTCTAGAAATTGACAGACCGTTCAAATTTCATTGTAACCAATTAAACCATTTGTATCATTCATTTATCTCTATATATACAAAGCAGGGCACCAGTTCCAAACATTGATAATTAAGTTTGACAGCCTAGACAACGAGATTTAAGATTTGACAAACCGGGTTTAGAGCTTTTATTGGGTAGATTTCGTATTATATCACTGCATCTGAAAATCAAGTTCGGCAACAAACTGCCACTTTTAAACGGCCGGCAGTTAAATTAACATCGAAGCAGAAGCAGTAAACAAAGCTTACTATCGTCAAACGAATCTCCCTACTTAATTGAGAAAAATGGTTCCAAGTAGCATCGTTCATTTCTTTTGCGAATTTTAAACCAATAATAAATTACTTTGGTGCTCGAATTTCATTGAGAAGAGGTTCCACACAGGTCTTACCTGACTACGCAATAAAGATCGTTGATATGCACTTGTAAAATATAGAACACATAATCAAAACAATGATCCCTTTTTAGTAACATTTCATTCGTTTTCCTTACAAATTTGTCCACTATGTTTCAAATGTAAAAAAAATGATAAGAACAGTGCTCTGTTTCGATGGCAATAACTGATGCTTAATTGTCTCCAGATGACTGTTCTCACTTAGTTGGGTATTACTGTTTGTAACATCTGTTACACGAAACAATCGTTTTCAGGTGAATTCTTAAAAAAATTATTTTCATTACTTAGATAGGTAGGGCTCTCCGAGATCGTAAAAATCAATTCTTATATTCAATTCATGCACAGTGAAAAACGTGGCGGCATTGGCCTCCAATTTATCTCCAAGCTAGAATCTTAAAAAGATTTAATAGACAGGTTGGTATTGATAAAGAAGAAATTGAAGGTATAGACCTTTTCAAACTGAGTTTAGCCGAGCGTGATTTCTTCAGTACTTCGACCATTCAATTGCTAAGGGAATTTTACCGTTGTTTCACAACCAATCAGATGCAGGTTTGGGTAAAAAAAATGTAAGCAGCAATACACGTGCGTATTACTTTCATGTAAAACGCACGTACGATGCGTGCGCTTGATTTTTTTTCATACGCTTGATTATATACCGTGCGTGAATTGTGTAGACGGCCAAGATTCCCCCCGTATTTAATTGATCAATAAGATTCCCCCAGTATACGATTGGTCTATTACGGACAAACGAATCTCGGCCATGTAACATTACTTAAATTAGTTTTACGGAAATTGCCGATTTAGATTTGAAAAAGTCTATATTGTATCATAAAGATTTGTATGAGCTTGAGCAGACAACGATAAGGTAAAATTATCAAATGCATATCTCGAACGTAGGAAAACCTAAAATATGGTTTGTTTCATGCTTAGCTTTTAATATGGCTCTTTTTCCAGCACAGCATCTTTCAAAGTCGATCAAATTCCAAAACTTTCTGGTATGGAATTATTAGACATTAAATAAAAACTAAAACGGAAAGAAGGTACATTTCAATTTTTCCAGATTATAAACATGGCTTACTCATTGAATTACCTGTAAAATGAAAAGCTGAGACTTATTAGTATTCACATACTGAATTGTCAGTGGCCATACCAATAATTCTGACGCCGCCTATGAAGGGGTAGTACCTGCAAATCTGAGATAGCAAACCGTTACAAAAAAGTCGTATGAAGAAAGAACAGTAATTTTGAATATTGATTGCTCTTTTCGATGTTCCTTCTCAGAAATTTTAGAAAGAGTCAAAAATGCACCGGAGGACTCACCACCGTTCCGACCAAACGTCATGGTGGTAGAAAATTGTCATCCATGTCTTGTCCAGTGCATGCAAGATTGTTGGGAAGAGCAGTCAGAACATAGACCCGAGTTTAAAATCGTCAGAAGTCAGCTGAAACCTCTCAGGAAAGGAATGTAAATGACGTCAAATTTATATAAAGCCGTTAAATCAACACTAAAAATGAAATGGTCAAATTTGACCATGGCCCACTAAGCACCGACCTAACTATAGTCAATATTAAACAACAACTGTGACCATAATGTGGCCAAATTTTACCACAATATAGTCAACTTTGACCATATTATGATCAAAATTGACCATATTATTGTTCCATTTTGACCATAGTTAAATCGATGCATATTTGGCCATATCATTACGTTTGTAGAGTGAAGTTGTCTTTTTTAATTTGCAGATATTAGATACATTACAGAGATATCGAAGTGATTTTGCCAGACGACCGAAAGGAATGGTTCAAAACATGAATATTGATACCATGGCCCCCTTTAATTTCCTGTTTATTTTTTTTTTAGAATTAAACATTCGACAGTTCGAGGTTGAAAAATACACCTCATACCTACCTCTTACCGCTTCCATCAGCATCATTGTCTTTTCGGATGTCTTAGTAAATTGCAAATAAGAGCGGTTTCTTCCAATGTGTTTCGTATTATATTTGGTACTTCAAAATACTATCTAGATGGTACTTCGCAACTCTTAGCTGCAGGATATCATCCAACGCTTAAGTTTTGTTGATTAAAGGATTTTTTCAGGGATCAAGCAAGTCCAAGCAAAAAATAAAATGGCGAAGAAAGCATTAAAAAACCGTATTTCTTTCAGGAGATATTCCAGTTTAATTACAAATTATGGATCAGTATCAGTTTATTAAGATTCGTTTTGGCTTCTAACAGTATTTTGATAGTATTGCCACGTGCACAAACTGCCTAAAATACCGTTACCAATACCGTCAATATCATTTATGTGATTGATACGATAATGTTTTAATGCTCGTCTGAACATGCCGCACTGACGTCACCAGCCATTATACCATCCATTATCACCCATTTTCAAAATCATTTTTTTTAGGAAGATGAACATCTTGGATAATATGATATCGATCATGGAAAAGTATGCTAACAATTTGGAAGAAATAGTTGAAAACAGAACGCAACAGTTGATAGAGGAAAAGAAGAAAACAGACAATCTTCTTCATCAAATGTTGCCAAAGTAAGTATTATTAGAAACTTTAGGTCGGTATTACAAGAGAGAAAGGAGGAAATTGAAGATGCTCGTAAAGGCGGAAAAGAGGTGTTTTTGCAATGTGAAGTTCATCATATAAACCAATTACTTATTATTACGCACGAGAATGTTTATTCCTCTATTGATTTTATCTGTAAAGTATGTTATGAATATATTTCAAACCAACTCAGACCAACGTACCTTAACATTTACTAAACCGAAGAAGATTATTCTGTTCGAAAAATATTCCTCTGACCTTCTGACGAACATCACCTATCCATCACTCTGTTTGGTTTTCAGTCCTTGGTCTGTTTAGATTGGTTGGTAGCGGATAAAAGTGCATATCATACCAAAAACAAATTACTAAACGAACCAGTCCTCATTGTTATCTAGAATATCAGTAGTTTCTAGCTGCTAGTTTTCGTTTAGAACATCTCAGTCAAAAACAAAAACAATTTTACATCTAGTAAATAACGCGCACAACACCTTTGTTGTGGCATGCTGCCAAGTTATTTTGTGTTTTACCGCGCTTTACTTTTGCACTGTGCCTTTTGTAATCATGACATCGTTTTCCTCCAATCACGAAAATAATTCACAATGTGTTTTGAATAGAAGAATTGGTATCTCTGCTTTTCCCTTACATTTTGGAAAATGTGTATCATTTTATATCATTTCTGCATGCTGAATATATAGTTAATGAATCACTACACAGGTAATAGTCGCTAGCTAATATTCTGTGTAATTAACATTTTACGCATCAATCAATATTCTTTACTAATTTGAAATATTTACATTACTCCCATTGCGTATAACTTATTCATTCGTTTCCCAAATAGGCCAGTTGCGAATCATTTAAAACGAGGAATGCAAGTGGTCCCAGAATCTTTTGATAGCGTCACTATATTTTTCAGCGACATAGTTGGATTCACGAAACTTTCTTCCATGAGCACTCCATTTCAGGTAGGTCATTAGGTCAACGATAATACGTGAGTTATTGTAGCATGACCAGATTGCCCATGCCAGGATATAACTATATAGGCCAATAATTTTAGATCAAACAAGGCCCAAACCTGGAAATAGCTGGTAACAAGCTAATTTTTTCAGGATAGGTCCAAAAGTTTTGTATAATAACATACTAAAAGTCCCCGGAAATCCTCTTTAAGCGTTCCCGGAAATCCAAGATGGCGTCCAAAATAGCCACCGTGTTCATTTTTTAAAATAACTTTGCATTCAGAGAGGTTATAAATATAAAAAAAATAGGTATCTAAAAACATATGTTTTAAGGGACAAGTAATCCATTGAAAGCATCACTTAATAGGTTATAGCATCCCAAATTACCAAAACCAAGATGGCGTCCAAAATGGACGCCATTTTATATATTTTTACTATAACTGCGGAATGTGACAAATATCAACACAGTGTCAAAACATCTTCTATTTTGGTAGGAGGAATCCAATCAATAATTTACTTAAAATGGTCCCAAACCATCCAATTATAAACCATAGCCCTACCACAAATCGATGCCCCAAACCTATAATCATATAGCCTCGACAGGAAAACAATTCGTTGTGGGAAAAATACACAGGAAAAAGTTCCATAGCGGCCGAAAAAAGGTCTGCCTGTTTTGAACAAAAAGAAGAAGTTCCTCAATTGAGGTCAAGTACTTTTGACACAAAAAAATATTGTATGTTTTGTTCGGAACCTGTCAAACTAGACATTAAGAAACTATATCAGACAAGGAAAGTAAAGCAATGTGGAGACTTTGGACTTTAAAGCAACAGTATTAAAATGTGCAAGAGAAAGATAAGACCAGTGGGGCAATGTTGTTGCAGAATGTGTACAACAGGCACATGACCTTGTAGCAGCGGAGGTTAAGTATCATGGAAAGTGTGCCCAATTATTTATTAAACATAGTGAGGAAAGGTGAAATGAGAATTTGCGAGAGGAAGCATTTAAGAAACTCTGCGACTTTCTAATTGATAATGATGAGTGTTAATACTCAGTGCATGAGCTTTTCGAATACATGGACGGGTTCTTTGATGGATCTGAAGGATATTCAGCAAAGCAATTCAAGGCCAAACTGAAGGAACATTACGGTAATGATATAGTTGTAACCAGTATAACTGGAAAACCAAGTATCATAAGTTTCCGTGACTCAGCACACAGGATCCTCTATGAAAGTGGATTGCAGATAAGATGATTAATGTGAATAGTCAAACTGAACTGATAATAGATATGGCTGTCAGAGATGAACAATATCAGATTGGCAGTGTATGACTGTGACAAGTACACAACATTGAAAAGAACAGAAGTACGGAGACACATTGAAACACACTTATCTTAAGCGTTTCCTACACAACTTGGTGGGCGGTAAGGGTAAAAGCAGCACTGTTTCAGATAGGAAATGCACAGCCATAGCACATGCCATAACTTCTGCAAGCAAACCCATATCCTTTATCTCACCACCATTGCTTGGAATAGCTGTGTATATACACCGCAATTATGCCTCCCGTGAACTGATTAACATTCTTAGCAACATTTACTTTGCTGCTTTGCGGCAAAGAGGTGCAGCGGTTTGAGCAAGCCCTTATGTCATGTGGTAACTTGTCATATTACCTGAATGCTTTCACACAGTTTGTGTTTAATAACGCTGACTTTATCGTAGCTACAGTTAAATTTTCACAGTATGGGTGGCATAGCTTTTAAAACACCATCTAGTATGGGAATAGCTCACCTATCAATCACAAAGTAAACTGCAGTCTGCATAAATCACTGGTGGCTTTGGACAAATTCCCGTAAAGACGTATAGCAAGATATACAGTCTCTTATAATGAAGCCTCCTGGAATCATAGCCAGAAGCCATCATACCTAGGACCAACAGTTGACCTAGAAGCCCTGTGGGTGTGTGGGTGCATTCTAGAAATATTCCCATACCTCTCATGAAAGTCGTTGTGTTCATACGCCCTTGTTATGACGAATGATCAGTATAAGAGAAGCAGAATCGTAACCCTTGCGTTCAACAACCTGGATCCAACAAATCTAAACACTATCTACACAATGCTTTATGCTTTGCTCAAAAACAAAGTGAGAAACATGACTTGCGGGTATGCCCAGTTACATTTGACCAATCTTGATACATTAAAGCTGCAGAGATTGTAGCTTACATACTTCTTACTTCCTCGGTGCTTATATAGCGCAGAATCCCAAGGTTCTCTACACTTTACAGAACAAAACACAAATCTGCAGAAGATCTACACAAAGCCGGTGTGCGCCTTGGTGGATTCCATCTCCTGATGTCTTATCTCGGCAGCATTAGGCAGATTATGTCAGGAAGTGGAATAGCTGAGTTTTGGGATACGGTGTACGCAAAAGGATCCGTTGTACATATGTTAACTGTTTTCTCGTGCACTCCGTACTCACAACCTTGTACCACATTCATGAAATTCAGCAGGCGAGCGAAGACTGTGACAGCCAAGCACTTGATGGTTATACATGCTATAACAGGATGTGATACTGTTTCTGCCATCTATCGTCAGGGCAAACGCGAGGCATTTAATCTTTCCACAAAAAGCAGGACTATGATCAGTTGGACACATTCACAAAGGCTGAATGCACACTTGCAGAGGTGAATAAAGCAGGAGAAAGTTTCATTCTCAAGTTGTATGGAGCGAGCAACTTTAAAACTCTGGATAAATACCGCCACATAGCATATACATGGGCAATTGGTAGGAGTTCCATTAGTTCATTATTCCAGCTGGCAAGCTTACCCCCAACTACTGCTGCTGCAAAGCAACATTCCTACCGCACTTTACCTTACAGTTCAACAATGAATGGGAAATCCTCTGCCTCCAACAGACTGGGGATGGCGATGACGCAATGGACCTCTTGCACCAGTAGAAACAGACACACCTGTTGCCCCAAACAACTTTCTCACGTGGTATCATGCGGTTGTAAAGTTGAAGGTTGTGCCAACATGACATGTAGTTGCAAGAAACTTTGACTTTCTGCACCTCCATGTGCAGCAAATGCCTAGGTAAAACCTGCAACAATACTGCACTTACACCTCTAGATGTCAATGATGACGATGATGTGCCAACATTACTGGACATAACTAATATTGAAGATACTGCACATGATGATGAGGATGGAAGAATAGCTAGCTCCTCATGAGTTAGTTCGCATATTTTAATGAGTTACACTAGAACATTTCATTTCCTGCTTTTCATTTAATTGCAAGTGGAAATGGTGGAAAATTCTTATTTTGAATTTTCTGAGGACAGCCGATTCATATGTCCCAATCTTTGATCAACAACAAGTCCATAGGGAGGATAAATCTGACATGTCACAAATGAAATCTCCTTCATTCCGTTGCAAAACTTTCACTTTTCAAAAAATCACCTCATTTAAGTATGGTGGGTCACAGTTTCTCTATATTAACATATTATGAGATAATGGTTACAAACATATTTCTTGTGTACAAAGGTATATAAGGAAATTTTGTAATGATCATATGCTATATCTTAGGACCAGATTGGCAGAATTTTGGACGCCATCTTGGTCATTTTGGTACCTTATGGTTTGTAATCTCTTAGTATTTTGTATTGGATTCTTTGCTTATTAGACCATATTGTTGGACATTTTTTGTATTGTGAACTTTAAAAATGGCGGTTATTTTGGACGCCATCTTGGTTTTGGTAAATTCGAGTTGTTATAATCTCTTAGTGATGCTTCCAGTGGATAACTTGTTCCTTGAAACATTTATTTGGGTACTTATTTCTTATTTATAACCTTTCTGGATGCAAAGATATGATAACAAATTAAAATGGCGGCTATTTTGTATGCCATCTTGGATTTCCGGGAAAGCTCAGGGAGGATTTCCGGGGACTTTTAGTATGTTATTCTACACATAATTCTGAGGTTCCGTATTGTGTTATTATGGGGCAACGATGAGCGTTTTGTGCGATCGAAGAGCATATATTTTATATATTGTTTCCTTTTAAGTACAAGTGACGTCAAACAAATGCAATCGCGCAAAAGAAAAAGAAAAGCTTTTAATTACAAATACAACAATTCTTACAATTGTTAGAACTTGATTGATTGCTAAGTTATGGATGAATAAAGTTTGAGATTAATCATTCACCTGTACAGTTATATGGCGACATGTGAATACTTATTGCCAAGTATAAATTTTACAGTGTGACATGTTATTTAAAAATATATCATCTGGAACGTCAAATTACCCGGTGAGAAAATGGTGTTCGAGTGTCTGATGTGATCAACGTTTAGTGTTATTAAAAATTAATAGCTTCTTTTTTTTAATGTCTGAACTTTGTATACACAGTCACTGGAACATATTATATTAATCAAAAGACAGTGAGCTGTAATGAAAGACCAGCTTCCTCGAGAGAGTGCTGACATTACAATATCTTAATCGGTTTGCCTGAAAACTAGGCAATGGTGGCATACGAAAGAAATATAATAATTCTTACAATTCTTAGAACTTGATTGATTAAAAAATATTATATTATATCATGATATTATGATGTGATATGATATAATATGATATTGATATGATATTATATGATATGATATGATATGATATGATATGATAATATAGTATAACATAATATGATATGATATGATAATATATTATAGTATGTTATAACATAATATGATATGATGTGATATAATATGATAAGATATGATAGAGTATGATATATGATATGATATGATATGATATGATATGATATGATATGATATGATATGATATGATATGATATGATATGATATGATATGATATGATATGATATGATATGATATGATATGATATGATATGATATGATATTATATTATATTATATTATATTATATTATATTATATTATATTATATTATATTATATTATATTATATTATATTATATTATATTATATTATATTATATTATATTATATTATATTTATATTATATTATATTATATTCTATTATATTTATATTATATTATATTTATATGATATATATGATATGATATGATATGATATGATATGATATGATATGATATGATATGATATGATATGATATTATATTATATTATATTATATTATATTATATTATATTATATTATATTATATTATATTATATTATATTATATTATATTATATTATATTATATTAGTCTTCTTGCAATCTTCCATCACAATTTATAGAAAGATTACAGCAGACTTAATATTTGTTTTTAAACATTTCATTCGAATTTTTCAGTCGTCCTTGAACAGTTGAACTTGCAAACACAAATATTGTAGAGGTTTTGTCAATGGTACATATCGGAAGAATTCTTTAAAGATATTAGGTTGTCATACTTTGGACACATTACATATTACAAACTGATATTATTAAAATAGTATTGAAACGGTATGTAACAATTGAATGTTTCTCCCAGTTTTAGAGACCTTTATATTTCAGATTTAATATTGTTTTGCAAGTTACTATTCTATTGTATATGAGACTCTTGTCTTATAAAAGTTTTAGAAATAAATGTAATAACGTATAGTTTTAGTTTTTTCTCAATTTGAATAAATGAATAAGAAATTAAGGTACAACACGATTTCACTGCACATGAATTTAATGGCAAATAACAAGACACGTCAACAAACATCTTTTTTAGAAGTACAAGTATTACATTTCAGCTTAACGGAACCTTGGAAAAGAACCACACTCATAGAGTTTAAATAAGATTAAACTTGCATTTGCCTTTCCGCTTCAAAACCATTTATAAACAATCCAGTAAAAAGAATTCTGCATAATTGTTGGAATTTAACTTCTACCCTAAAAATCCACCACATGCACATTATGCATTACTTAAGCATGACATCTCACCTTGATCAAAAGAGCATAAAATGATCTGTTAAGCATGAAATTCGCTCTTGATCATTAAACTAATCCTGGAGCAAGCAATCGACCTTTGATTATAATTAAACCGAGTCTTATTGAAGAGTTTAATAGTCTTAAAGCACAACACCTCCATACAAGTAAATATAAAAAAGATAAAAGGTTTGATGTTTTTGAATAGAAAACTGATGTTTTTGGATGGATTTGCGATGTGCTGTTTTCACTTTTTTAATGCGCAGTATTTAAGGAATAATGCTGCTTTTTTATATGTTTACATTTTGAAAATTACTGTCTCCCGTCATATGTTTGCCTCATGTTCTTCATACCTAAAAAAAAAAAGTTGGTGGACATTTATAGAGAACATTAGTTTTCCATGAGAACAACGAAGCTATGAACCATTCGCCAAGCAAATATATGTTTCGCAGATTAATTCGAAATTTGGAATAGATGACAGTACTTTAGGCTTTACGCCATGGATCATGGGGAAGATCACAAAATTGTGATCGCTTCATCAAGAATATTTCCTTTCCTCAATTTCGGGACTTTTTGGTTCCTTATTTTAGACTCTCTCCGAAACTTCAACAGCGGTCACATGGCATCTAATTGAACAAAATTTTAAGGTATCAAATAAAAACAAGAAGAAATATAAACTGTATATATTATTTTCATTACTTTATAAAGGACAAAACTTATCATTGTGATGGAAAAAAGAAAATTTGGATGATAATCAAAATGGCCACCTTATTTTACTTGCCTCCTTGTTCAGCTGTAGGTGTAAAACCGTAACTGAAATTTCTAGTTCACTCTATGGTAAACCTGGCGGCCTAAACTGCTGGTTGTTTTTATGCGTTTCAGATACGTGAAAAGTGTGTACTATACTACAAAGAATATACTATTATTAACTGTCTAAACAGTCGAATGACTAAAAATGTGTGTTGGTTTGTACTGATTTTTCTTTCGAGCTATAAATCCTCCCTGTTTGCATGCATGTAAGCACATGACCCGTTTTATCGTGGTAAAGTGGTTAGATTAGATTGTATACTTTCATTAATGTTGATAAACAATTACAGGTAAATCATACCTGTGACCTTTTCTTTTCGGTCCTTTTCTACTAAATTTAGTGTCTAAACTACATTTTGCTCAAATTTCGCCAAATATCTACCTGTTGCGTACCAGGTTTGTGAATTTCTGAACGTTTCATTAAGTATTTATTTGAATATTATATCGCCTCTACTGCTCGGTTATTTTTTTCTAGGGCTCTGATTGGTTGATAAGGCTCATTTGCATATGCAATCGGCCTGCTTAATACTCATCAAACCGGCTAATTGCATATGCAAATTGAAATTTTCCAACACTACTAAATATTCAAACACTAAATTTGCATAAATTTGCATGCTATTAACCTACAATTGTATACCATGAAGGCATGCTGTAAAATATTATTAACTTCTATATAATTAATACACTGAGTTTATCTTTGTTTAACAGTCTTGAGTCAATTTAATATAACTGAACTAGAACAATAAGAATTCGACAAATATTATTCCTCGTCCCAATTTACACCAAAGTCAATTAGTCTCCAAAGTTTCCAGTCAGCTATAAGCAACACACAGTGTACATAAGCCTACAGCGTTCGAGATTGTATACTGTACGACACATACACTAGCAGTAACAGTGTGTAACAGCAACAACAACAACTAGGCCTAGCGTTAAGAGTCTGTAACTATAAAGTCTACACTAAAGTCTAAAGAGAAACACTGCTGTACCAGTGTCAATGGGCGAGAAGGTTCTTACTTTTTTTAGGTTTGTATTTTGACTACAAACCTCTTCTTATCTG
Organism: Chiridota heheva; assembly: GCA_020152595.1. Classification (NCBI taxonomy): domain Eukaryota; kingdom Metazoa; phylum Echinodermata; class Holothuroidea; order Apodida; family Chiridotidae; genus Chiridota; species Chiridota heheva. The sequence continues at coordinate 47,642 of JAIGNY010001799.1, read as the reverse complement.
TAACTGCTATATCTTACGGTATTTTGTTAAGTATATCGGCTCAAATAAAATGGATCTTCAGACAGCCACGAAGTTCAAAGCTACGTTCTTCAGTAGTAAATTGCGTTACTGATTTACGATAACCCTAGGCCCTCGGTTCTGTTTCAAGAACTGCAGTAAAAACAGTTGGCGCTATTCTTGTATTTCGCAGATATACTATCACTATTGCCATCTAAAACGTAGCCCTGGAATTTGTAAGTCGAAATGTTATTGTAAATTATCTCAAACATATTGCTAAGTTAGTGAATAAACGCTGACAGAAGCAAGCTGATATCCTTCTTTCTTGGAAAAAAAATTGGCATTCTTGTTCGTCGGTCATCATGCATCATCATCGTGCGCATACAGAGAGAAACCACAAATATTTTGTGAGTGGGTAATACGATTGCTTATGAATTAACAAATTAGATAGTTTGCCAATAGCCTATGCTGTATGTGAATGTCTAGTTTCATCAAAAAAAATGTTTCACTTTTGTCTAAGATTTTGTCATATTTTTCCGAATAATTGCAAGATATATATATATTTTATGGTGATGAAATAGAAATAAACTACTATTGCTTGCCCAATGTTGGTAATAACCGGCTCGTTAAAATATTTTGAAGAATAATGGGCTCGGCGTTGCCTCGTCCACTATTCTTCAAATTATTTGGGCTTGCCGGTTATCACCCGACAATGGGCTCGAAATTGCATTTTATTTCTTAAATAGACAAATAAAAATGATCATTTTCTCTTTATTATTGTTTTATAGGTTGTTGATTTATTAAATGACTTGTACACGCTTTTTGATGCAATTATAAGTTACTATGATGTATATAAAGTGGAGACAATCGGAGATGCTTACATGTTGGTGTCTGGTCTACCAATTGAAAATGGCAATAGGCATGCAGGAGAAATCGCTTCGACCGCTCTTCATCTGCTAGATGCCGTGCAGAGATTCCATATCCGGCATAAACGCGACGAAACACTGAAACTTCGTATCGGCATACATTCTGGTAAGCAGTGTAGTCCACTCCCTCGAAAGGGAGATCTCCCAAGTGGGAGATTTTTGTCATTATAACCCACAATGCATTTCTTCTAAATACAAACCTTACCATAGAAATACATCGGTGAAATAGGTTAAAGCCACAGGTAGGAAAAATGCATGCGAACTATTCTAAAGTTTTGGTGCAACACAACAATGAAATGGGCTTTCCATATTCGCCAGCGCAAATTTGACTTTCACGAGGGAATTTTTGAAGTAATCTTTAAAAATTCATTTAAATAGTTTCTGAGGAGCAGATTTTAGCATTTCAATCCCCAGCAAAAGCTCATATTATACAGAAATATTAATTTCAATATCATTTGCAAAGCATACAAACTAAGAATAACAGAATTTGAAAAGTAAACAAATTTTAACTGCTAAATTTATGAGCAACAGTTTAAAACTTTAAATTATGGTAACTGCGCATGTCTCGATCTCCAAATCAGGAGATCTCCCGATCGCGATCGCGGACCGGACTGGTAAGAATACCTGTGATTTTAGGTCTATTTACCATGGACATTTGTTATTACATGATTATAGTTTTTACTACGCGAAACTATCATTCCATTTAAGGATTTGTAAATATAGGCCAAAAAAATGAAGTATGGAACGGCAAAATTCATCGTATTCTTACATTTCTTTCCCAAATTTCAGTTAGGCCTATCGAAACTTAATAGAAGTATACTTGTTAACAGAGGGAAGTAGATTTAAGATCCAAAGAGTCTTTCAAAATCACCTCTAAAATATCGCAGAAGTTCAAAATTGTTATAAATGTTTGCATATTAAGACCTAAAAACTAAAAAGACAGTAAGATTGTCAATTTGTTTATATTTAATTGCTTTCAATCAATTTGAAATAAAATTCACTAATGTTACCTTTACTTTCATATCAAAATTGACATTACTCTGTCTTCAGCAAGTTCAAGAAAATGACCAAAGAAGAACAAGTGAGAAATTGCGGTTACACATAAAGGTCAACCTAAATGTGCATACATGAGTAAAAATATGCGAAGCAAAGTTTATGATCAAGTTGAAACAAATGTACAACAATTTTCACCTCAGGATGTGTCAACAAAGCTAAGCCTGTACTGTTCAGATTACAGAAAAGTATCCTAACCCTGTTTGAATGAAAGAGATTGGCTTCAGAAATAAACACTTTGCGACATGTTCGCTCTTTTACAGCTCTCTGGTTAGAACAAAGCAGAGCGAAAACACCCTCTTGGGACGTTGCGTAGCAAATAACCTGAGTTGAAAGCAAATGATGCGAACGTGTTTCGATCAATCACTTCTATCTGAGAGAGGCTACGTGTTGGATTGGGGAATATAATGACACTATTAGTCTAAATAAAAATAATGTATCTTCTCAAAAGCTTACGTTCCTAATTACAAACTTAAATCATGAAAATTTAAAACTTCCTTTCTAAATAAAGTCTTTCACAATAAAAACGAGAAAGTGGAGAGTGCTGATGACAGCATCAAAAATTTAATTGCAAACAAAATGAAACATGTACTGCCGAGATTGAAATGTTCGTATCTTGGAAACAAACATTATTTTTATACCGCTTTCGTTGGTTGGTGTATTTTACGATTTCTTAGCATACGTCAAGCATTCAAATAAAGCAACATACTTTATGACTAGGAATTAAGTCTCCTTTAAGAGTAATGTGTCCGACTATTTACCTTTGGACTCGCAACGCAATATGTTTGAGCATTTCTACGATTTTGAATGTGTATAAACAGTTATGATGACTGTTCTCTTGCAGGTTCCTGTGTTGCAGGCGTTGTGGGTTCAACAATGCCGCGGTATTGTCTCTTTGGGGATACAGTAAATACTGCTTCAAGAATGGAATCAAACGGAGAAGGTAATAATATACTCAATACCAGATGGATAGTTTAAATGATTGAAGGCCGTGACGCACCGAACGCGACGCGGCGAGCGATTTTTTTAACAAAATTGAATAAAACAAAGGAAAAGAAACATTTTGACCTCTTGTTTTCATAGATGGATCGTCATTGTATGGCTATTCATATGATAACTGATAATTGGTTGAAAGGGCGTTTCTACGCCCATTATAGCAAACTTCGCGTCGCGACAGAAAATCGCACCACACTAAAGCGAATTTTTCCACAGTTTGAACAAAAAAACATTTCTTGCAAAGTTTGCAGTATCACTAAAAAGCCTCAATTATAAACTTTATCGTGTGTAAGCAAAAGTCAAAGCATCTTATAATATTTGTTTCCTGTATGATTATCTAAAATATCACTCGCTGTGTCGTGTTCGTTGTTTTACGGCCTTGATACAAAATAAGAGTTCACAATTACAAACTGCAAAGACAATTCCTTGATATATTGAAACATTAAAAGACATTAAGTTTAAAGAATGTTAATGAAAATGACTGAAGTAGAAAGTTTATTATAGAAAACTGACGTCACATACTTTCTTAACGATTGCTAATGTATTTGTGTATAATAAATTCTTATTTAAACTTTAACTAATTACGTCACTAATTTTTGTTTTCCCTCTCCTGACATGGTTCCAGATTTGAAAATGTGTCGTTTTGATTTGTGTTGCTTCTGGCGAGTTAACACGTCACAGTATTAGAATGTAATCCGATATAATTATGGAAGCAATGAAAACAAACGAATTTCGTAATTGTGACATTTTTGGAAATTTTGTTTCTTAGGACATCAGAACATTGAATATGTCAATGCTAAATTACAAACAGCTGTAATAGAAGTTTCTAAAAATCGTCAAAAGTAAAAGTATAGTGACCTGTATTTTCTTTTTTCAGCGCTTAAAATACACTGCAGCATCGAGTGCCGTGCTATATTGGAAGAGATAGGAGGGTATGAACTTGAGGAAAGAGGAGTTGTTACGATGAAGGGAAAGGGTAGTCTTCTGACATACTGGGTGGTAAACCAGGATCCATCGTACAAGCGAAAGCAACCAAGGAAAACAAGCTCGAGTGAAACACTTGGTGGTTATACCTCGCCAAAATGTTCATCCAATTCACTTCAAAACTCAAGCATTTTTGCAATTCCTGTGGAATCGAATACTAAAACTGAAAATGGCAGTAATTTGTGCGAGGAAACACATATAGACGTAAATGGCATCGAATCAAATGATGAAACAAAAGACGATATGGTCAATTCAACTGGAGCCGGGGAATCATTTCCAAATTATAACGCATTCACTAGTGAAGATCCTTTTGTACATAGTGAGTCAAGTGCCATTCCCGATGTTGTTAATAACAGCATCATCCGGACCACGGAGAACGGTCCGACAGTGCATGAAGATAATGTAACAGAAAACACTTGTCTTTTAGTAGACGAAAACAAGAAAATCAGATTTTCTGATAGTGCCTTAACTTGTAAGGTTCCGGTCGAAAGCAGTAAAAACGACTGTTGCCAGACTAATGATGTTGAAACAATTGTTTAACTGATTTCACTATCAGCAAATGGTTGATATGCCTTGTTCAACTAATCAAATAATCGGTGCATGTTTATACTTGAATGAAATTGATATCTTGACATGAAATGTTTTTGTTTATAGGTTTATATGAAATAATTGATTTGGACCTGTCCATCTATTAAAAAACCTTCTTATACCTGCAAACCTGTCCACGTGCGTAAATACTAATCGCCTGCGGTAAGCATATTTGGACTCGTTAATCTCTTTCAAAATTTTATAATTTATTTCTATTTCCTTCGAAAATTATATCATCAACAGAGATTTTAACGGAGATTGAGGCCATTGTTCTTCTTACGATCTATATCACAAATATGATAAATTTTAGAGTGTAATTATTATCTTTTTTATCAAAATAAGTAAACAGTTGCACAAGAGGTATGACCAAGTCAAACACAAATATAGGCAAAAAGGCACTTTAAGAAAAGTCATAATGGGTCAATCAATGGTTCACAGCGGCCTAGAAATATAAATTAATCCTCTGATACGTCATCTGGTGATGGTGCTGAGAGAATATGATACACACAAGTCTTAAAGGACTTGGTCACTCTACCTTGTATTTTTCCAACAACACAGTAATGAAAGATTAGTATCGAACCAAAGAGAGATAAGTTGCTTAGATATATGATGAGCAATTTCTCATCTCTAAACTAAAGTAGTTTCTGTCTTCTATATTTTCTTATAAACTATTTGTTCACAAAATTGGGGAATTATCCTTTCTTGTTCAAATATGCTGTGAAAGAAATCAAGAAACTAGTGGGTGTCTTCTGTTAACTCATTGCCATCACAAAGTGGTGAAAACCAGTAGGTTTTTGCAATCGGCGAGGCGAAATAGAGACGATTGCAATTACAAAAGAAAAGGGTGCTTCATAATGCTATTTCAGCGTGGGGAACATTTAAAATCGATCTACTGGGATGATCTGTTTAATTTAGAGGCCAACATTGTTTATATGAAGAATAACAATTTCTTTCAAGAATTTGTAATAGGCTTCTAAAATGCCGGACATGAAATCGACCATGTTTTGACATAGTGACGAATTTACATGGAGAATTTATGATCTGCTAGAAAAGTGTGTTTTTGTTGTTGATAAAATGATGAAAGTGTTCAAACGCAAATTATTACCATTGCTGTTTCTTTTTTCTAAAACCAATTAATTATCTAATGTGTAAATAATCAAGAAATAATGCAAAGACGAAAACGAAAAAGAGATACTTGTAAATCTTAGCAATTTGCTTTCAAACATTGTTGAGCACATTCCTTATTATACTAAACAAACAAGCAAACTACTTTTGCACATTCGCCACTACATTCGTCACTATCTCGAAACAGGGATGAAATTTACCGTTAGATGTTTGGGTAATGCGCGTCAAGTGCAAAATGGAGACACATATTACACGCTACGTCGAATGTGAATATCAAAGCGTCACCACACGGTGTTTAAACCGCATACCGTTGCACAAAAACACTTTTTGCGTATTATATAAGAAAATATATTAGCGTTTATAAGTCCTTACTACACCGTCGATAATTGAGCTGAAAATGTGACTTACTATTGTTCAAATGTTTACTTTCTGCAGAAGTTCCTTTGTCATTTTGAAAACTATGACAAAATCGATTTCAGTCAAATTCACCAGAGAGTTCTTTTTCATACTTTTCAGTTGTTATGTTTTCAGGTTCTACCCAAGAGTGAAAATACTTCAAAAATAAAAAGATTATTTAAGAAAAAGCAGGTAAGTTATGTCCAGTGTGTAACGGAGGAACTGAGACCCGGGGAATTCTTCGGCTCCAGTAATTACAGTCCGGGAGAGGTCCTAAAATAAGGCACTAATAGGGTCCTTAAATTGGGAACATTTTGTGACATGGGCAAAGCCACTTTGTGATATTTCCCATGATACTTTGCTATACTACTTGAAAGCCTTACACAGTGTTACTAATTTCAAATTTTAAATACCTCTGAGAAATATTTCTTTGCCCGGTGAAAATGAAATCTCGGTGATAAACCTGCATTGCTTTCATGGCATAATATATTATATGCTTACCTTTTTATATGTTTACCACGCCTTTTTTTTAAATGTGAGGAAAAATCAAGGGAAAAGCTAGCCTAGAGGCTTTTTGGCGTGAAACTAATTTTAAAAATTCATAGAATTTTTAGTATTTGTATTAGCATAACTTTGTCGCTGAGACTGTAAATTCTAAGGAATAGAATTACACATCGCAAAATCTTACATTCTATGCAACAAAATGGTCACTCACATAATCTTTCTCTACATTTGTATTGCAAAATATGAACAAAACGGCTGCAGGACGTCTATTATCTCAAGTATTTTACAAGTTCCTTTAAATAGGATTTCTCCTGGACTGAATTAACAATACTAAATGTTGGTAACTTACATCCATTACCACACTGCTATATGTCTATATGAACAAAATAAGCTTCCTAGTTTTTTTCTGAATAAAACCAGGCTTTTCCAATGTTCGAAATATATAGAAAATCAATTACAATATTGAAATTCCCTCTAATGGGCTACCATTAAGTTTACAATTACTCGCTACAGTTTTTCGTAGTTTTTCTCACCCATATTATCTACATTACGACTGAAAATGTGTAGTTTGTTTGTCGTTAACCAGATCTAATCTTAAATCATTTAAACCTACGTTTAAATAATCAGTTTATTGCTAATCTTTGTAAAAACAAAATAGTTTTGGTATATACCTGTCCTTCTGTGACTTAAGGTAGGGTTTGTTGATATTATGATGTTTTTCTGTAAAAATAAACTATGGATTAATTATTTTAAGAACTAGTGACACCTGACTACAACAAAAACATATGAGAATGAAGCTAAATAGGTTCATATGGCTGGTGCTTATCCCCGGTTTCCATGGCTCAAGCACATAGGAGTACATGACCATAAAAGGCACGGCACGCAGTCCATCGCAGATTAACCCCCCAGCTGTGCTGGTGCTCATTTTACAGCTGAGTGTGCTTGGACTGAAACAAGTAGAGAAAAGTGTCTTGCTCAAGGACAAAATGCAGCTCTCGCGACGGGAATCGAACCAGGTACCTTTCCAGTACAAGCATGACTACTTAATCACTGAGCTACATGACTACTTAACCACTGCACCTCAAATAATAACACAAAAAATCAATATTAAAGCAATTTCTGAATCTGTGGTCTACATTTGAAGAAAGCGCCTATTTGAAACAAGGACGAGATGAAGTTGCCACTGTCATTTTTATCCCGTTTCAAGGACATTCTCTCAACGACTTGACCATGTATTACGCAATCATTTGTTCTTAAATGTGGTAATAATACGAAGTGGAGTAACGTGGAAATGAAATAGGAAACTCGCAACTTTTTAGTGACTGCATATTAATATCACGTAATTGTTCATGCGCTTACTGGAATGCCACAGGCACAGAAAACCAGGCTGGAGTAGTGTTTAAGAGGTGGATTCTGTAATGAGTTATTGAAGGGTACTTGCAACTTAGTTATTTTCAGTTTAAGATGTTAAAATCCTCTTTACATAAGTTAAACAGCTCTCACAACAGCTCTTTAGTTCCAACTTTAATCAATATCTTAATTCTCTACCGCAAAAATTTTGAGTATAGCAACTTACTTTAAGTAACAACTGTTTTAATCAACGGACCTACCCCTTCCCTCCTTCTCCCCAAATCAATGCTTAGGCTAGCTGGAAGAGATGTTTTAAAAACACTATTACTGAACGGAACTGACAAACCAGATTAATTGAATTACATATTGAACGATTCTATTAAATGTCTTCATCTATCTAGATCACAAATTTACATCCTGGAAGGCTTTGAAACTTTAATTAGCTTTTCATAGAATGTGAGTACTGAATGTAAGCTATTTTGTTATAACAATTAAAAATTGTATAAAGTTGTCAGTAGTTTTTTTTCTTAAGGCTCGCTTAGTCACTTACTACTATAGATGTGTTCAAAGATGTGAGTTCATTGAAGTACAAATAGTTCCATCGTCAAAGAACGTTAATAGTTTTTTTCTTTCCCAAACAATTTTTCTTAGAATGTAAGAAATTAAGAAAAAGACTATATATATAAATATCATTCTGTTAATACTTAGTCTATTATGGAATTGATAGTAACATACAGGATAACACGGGTTCCCAGTTTCTTTTGTTTTCCTTAGTGTTAGATAAACAGCAGTCTTCAGTTTCTTTTTAGTCATATAATTTCTAAATGATAATTTAGAATCCTTACAGTATTCATGTGATAATCCATAGTAGTGAAAAGTGTAACGTTGTAAATTTGTGTAATTATATTTAGATATCACGCCTAAAAAGACGTAGAATGACATACAATTTTCGATGTCCGATGTCAAATGTAATAAAATTCATTAAAATGTTTATTTACAACCGCTAACTGACTCTAATTGTTGACACTGCAGTAAGAACTTAAGGGTTGAAAAATTGTAATTATTTAATACCTAATCAAGGTTTTGCTACATAGCGAGGTATGGATGTATATTGAGCACGTCTACTGTGCTGTATCTTGCCATTTTAAGAACATAACTGGAAGATTTCCTCTGCGAAAATGTCGGGAAAGGTGAAATCAAGCCCTCCATGTTCGTTTAGCAAATTTTCAGTGCCTCAGACAACCCTGGAAAATAATGGTAAGTTATTAAATTAAAATATCTCAATCAAGCATATATAGGGTTCCCCACCTGGTGGATCTACTCTTTTCATGTACCAAGGTCTATACTTGTAGTTAAAACCTGCTTATTAAGTCAATACTTTCGGTCAATAGCGTAGAATGAAGTAGTATTTTATTATTATAGACCATTTCAAACTGATCTGAACGTGGTTACTTCAGGTCGAACAATCAATTTGTGTAATCTTATTTAGATATCACGCATAAAACCACATAGGAATAATATAAAATTTTCAATGTCTAATGTCAAATGTAATAAAACTTCATTAAGATGTTTGTTTTCAACCGCTAACTAGCTCCAGTTGTTGACACTACAGTAAGAACCTTAAGTGTTGTAAAATTGTAAAAAATGTAAATTGTATCTATTCAAGTTCTTCGCAATATTGCGAGGTATGGATTTACAATGAGCACATCTACTGTGCTGTATTTTGCCATTCTAAGAACATAACATTGTCGTTTTTACACAAATTTTCTTGGCCTTATCAAGAACGTTTTAGATCAAAAGACTGAGGAACATTACCCCTGCAATAAACTGGAATTTACTGGAAGATTTCTTTTTCGAAAAAGTCGGGAAAGGTGAAATCAAGCCCTCTATCTTCGTTTAGTACTTTCAGTACGACAGACAACCCTAAAAAACAAAAGAAAGTGATTAGATTGTCTCAATCAATCATATATAGGGTTCCCCACCTTGCGGATCTACTCTTTCTATGTACCAAGGTCTCTACTTGTAGCTACAGCATGCTTATTAGGTCAATACTTTCGGTCAATAGCGTAGAATGAAGTGGAATTTTATTATTATAGACCATTTCAAACTGATCTGAACGTGGTTACTTCAGGTCAAACAATCAAGTGCTGGTGGAATTTCGCCTAGTTGACCAACCAATCAGCTGCAGTTGCTGGTGGGAACGTTGTAAAAAACAATGTGCGCGCATTTCCTTTAAGTATAACGCACGTATCATGAGTGTATAAATGACTTTTGCATACGCTTAATTCCGTACCATGCGTGAATTGCGCAGACGGCTAAGATTTCCCAATATTTGATTGGTCTATATGATTTCCCCAGTATTGGTCCATTATGGACACATGAAAGTCGGACATGTAACAATATTTAAATGAGTTTTCCCAAAATTGCAGATTCGGATTTGGAATGGTCTGTAGCGTAGAATAATGAAGTGTTGTATTACTATTGCACGCATCTAGACACCACGTCACACATATTTGTATCAGTCTTCCATATTTTTTTTCTTCTGCGAGTATATTTGATTAAGTCGTCAAACATACATGTTTTGGTTATGTTTTAGAAATGAGAAAGTCCATCATTTTTCATGCACTTATTTACATTGCACTTATTTTGTGAGATTATCATTTCATATATTCTAATTTTTAATAGGCTTCCAAAATATAAGTTTTGAAAACACATGGGAATCTAATGCTTGTGAATATTCTATTTGAAAATACACCATTTGTGAGATGTTATATATATGCACGCATAAAAGATGATATTACTAGCATAACGTTTGGCGTCTATTTTGTACGATAAAGAAGCAGTGACATCGAAATAAATTCAATCTTCCCAAACTGAAGAAACATATATACGTTGGATTAGCATGCATCTGTCATCCGTTGAATCAGTTTTTCAGTCCCTCCCTCACTTTTGCAAATACATTGTCAATTATACTGTAATTTATGTAAAGCCGATGCACGTTTCTCTAATTTCAATACGTTACTTATTTAACATACTTTATTAAGTACTTGTCTTCTCTTATCTGATCAAGTTCAATCTGTATTAATAGATTTTAGCTTAAGTTTGTGTGTAAAGAATGGTAAAATCAATGCATAGCAGGTATTGCAATGCTGCACTGGCATGAACATGTATTAGTTCGATCAGTTTTCATTCAGTCCTTAAATATTTAAAGATGGTCTATCACAAAATGTGGTGATATCATTTTAATATAATGTTACCATTAATTAACAGCAGTATCTGAAAATAACAAAGTGCAAGTTTGCCAGCAAATACTTAGCCATCCTCATAGGCGTCACCAGAGAATATAAAAGGGCGTCGTTCTCACCCCGACCCCGACCCCTTGGTGACGCCTATGATCCTCTGTAAACTGTAAAATTCGCATTCATTAAAAGATTTGTTGTTAACGTTTGAAATCGTGGAAAAATGATACGTATCAATTATTCTGATTTAAGTGATACATAGTTGCATGTATCATTGTATTTGAATCAATCAAGTTGTAATTGTGTGTTTATCAGATGATTGAGTTTTGAACAGCCACGAGGTCAATATACTGAAATAAAACAATGCATTCCGTACCTTACTGATATATATATATCAAAAATCTTCAGCCATTTTTACAGTTTCACGTTATCCGTTTTCCACACCGAGGCACGCAGAGGTGTAGAAAGTGCAGAAAGGGAGAGGGGAGGGGGTAAACCGTAGACCCTGACATAATTTCTTGTTCCCAGTTGTATGCTTCCTTCCCGGTTGGGAGGTGACATTGAGAAAATATTAACGTAAAATTGAAAAATGTAATGAAATTATTTGATATTGAGATGTGACCCTTCCTATGCCCCTAGAGGTAAGGTCATAGTGTTTACAAGATAATACTGCAGTCCTCATTTTTTTTAATAATATTATGACGTCACTTTACATTTTGTCATGTCAAGTGTTTTTCACCTGAACGTGTAAAATGATTATAGTGTTATTATTTCATAATACCTTAAATTGTGAAGTGTGCTCCTTTCTAATGAAGTCAGTTTCCCTAGCCACAAACATAATCATTCTTAAGATGTACGGATAAGATAACCCACTCACTTGTTATGTAAGAATGCTTTCATTATAACTGGGATACGTTATATATTTGTCTTTTTGTAGATGTCACGCTATAGTATAGAATATCAAAAGATTGTGCAATCTCCAAGTAATATTTTCCACGAGATTGGCTTCCTTTTTTTTATATTCCCACTCTCAGATGAAGTTTGTAAATTGTAAACCCCCTGAGAGGAAATTTGTACTAAGTGTTTTAATTGTAGTATTTTGTGTTTTGTTGTAGGCTTTGAAAAAGTTGCATCGTGATACGTATACGCTTACCGCCGATAATAAACGAATATAATTTGAAGAACCAATCATGAGTTCCTATTCATTTTGGCCATTCATATGAATTTGATAAGCCATTCATGTGACTTTTAATAGTCCTTTATGTGATTTTTGATAAGGCAAAATTCCAGTTTCTTAATCTAGAACTGGAATTACTGACGTCCAATCTTTTGATTTTTAGAAAGGCAAAATACCCATATAAATAATATATGTCACATAAATAATATAGCTAACATACCCATATAAAGAATATATGATATATAGACAATATAGTCAACATACCCATATAAATAATATGTCATATAAATGATATAGTCAATATACCAATATAAATAACATATGTCATATAGATAATATAGTCAACATACCCATATAGATAATATATATCACATAAATAGTATAAGCAACATAACGATATAAATGCTATATGTCATATAATTAATATAGTAAACATACCCATATTAATAATATATGTCATATCAATAAATAAATAATATAGTCAACATACCAATATAAGTAATATATGTTTAGGTGAATGATATAGTCAACATACTCATATAAATAATATATTCATATAAATGATACAGTCAACACACCCATATAAATAATATAAGTCATATAAATCCGATAGAGGGGAAAAGGAAATAACATTATACGCGTCATGAGTTTCCAAGAGTCCTTGAAAATAGAGATTACAGAAAGCTTTAAATGGCGTCACCTGGAACTGTACAAATTTGGTTTGGCTTGCTTTTCGTTCCAAATTTGCTGGGATATCCAACTCAACAAACGCCTAAATTATCTTTAATGGGGGCCGTTTCCAGTATGTAAAGGAGTCCTCCTATGTTTCCAGTTGGTCTCACTCACTCACTCACTCACTCACTCACTCACTCACTCACTCACTCACTCACTCACTCACTCACTCACTCACTCACTCACTCACTCACTCACTCACTCACTCACTCACTCACTCACTCACACACACTCACTCACTCACTCACTCACTCACTCACTCACTCACTCACTCACTCACTCACTCACTCACTCACTCACTCACTCACTCACTCACTCACTCACTTACTCACTCACTCACTCACTCACTCATCTACTGCTTCCTTCTCCTCAGGTGGAGATTGTGGCTTTTTATGTAAAAACGAAAGACTAATAACTACGTTTTGGTTTGAGGGTGGAGTATCAAGATCCATGCACCAACTGGATTAATCGTTTTTAATGAACCTACCTCGTAACCAGCATTAAGTAATCAACTCAAAATTCGAAAAAAACAAAACAATAAGAGACAAATTTAATTCAGTCTTGCTCAAGGAAAGAAAAGAAATGTGACACATTATTTGATATATTTACGGCAAAACAACAGTCTAGACCTGGGCCCCGTGCTACAGACACTATTACTTGCTAAAGGTTTGATTTGATCAAGCATGAAGCAGTGCTTGTACTTTGTTAGGATGCATTTTTTGAAACTATGATCAACCCGTCAACAGGTCAATGAACTAGCCGCTCAACATATTGGCAATAGAACATTTAATGCTTAACTAATTTGAAATATTTTCATTTGTTTTCATAATTAATCTTATTTGAACTTAAAAACATTATTGCTAAACTTGTTAGCGTCTGTATCCACCGGGAATCCAACCAGGACCAGTGGCGTAGCAAGGGGCATTGGGGCCGCGGTGCGATCATTCACATGGGGCACAAGCAGATTCCACATTCACCCCAGCCCTACGATGTTTTGTATATTTTTTATTATTCATTTGAAACCCATAGACGCCCGGAAATGGCCTTCCGGTCAACTGATTAAGTTCGGAGCCTTTTTTGGTGGGCCCGCCTTCAGATTGAAAGGGCCAAATTTGTTGTCAAGATGAAGAATAGAGGGGCCCAACGAGATTTCATTCACATTTTTCTCCGTTTGATATTCACTATTAAATCTTTTTTGGTGGGCCCGACTTATGTTCCTTGTTATCATACATGACGGTTCAGGCAGTGGCGTATCTAGCATTCAAAAAGGATTTCCAAGAAAAAGTCTTCAAATTTAGCCCACTTTTAAGGATAATTTTGTTTTTGAAAAGCAAAAAGTATTTAAAAAACAAAACTTATCCCATTTTTTGAAAATATTCTGGAAAAAATGGGGATCCGGACCCCATCTCCCCGCTGCTACGCCACTGGTCCCAGGACGGGCCAATCTATCTGTTTTTTATTTCATTTTTTGTTTACATCTATCTTGTAGTTTTTAGTGGGCCCGCCCTATGATTGAATGGATCATCATTATTACAAGAGACAGAAAATAAGGTCCAATGTATTGATCTTTTTTTGATAGCTCGACTTATGAGAGCAATAGTGAGAAAGGAAGGGCCCATCCTTTATATGAAAATGGGCCCTGTTTGGTTACTGTCTGTGCCTTTTATATCACTACAAGGCGCTTCGCTGGGCCTGCCGCCTGCTTCAGCCGATAGTTTTTTTTTTTTTTTGTATGGTACTTGTCACCGGGCTTCCCGGACCAGCTGCACCGGCCTAGTTACGCCACTTACTAGGACGCTGGCTAGTCCGAATATACAGCATCCATTTTGCCATTTGTGAATTACTACTCAATAATGTGCTAAAATGTCCTAACTTTGCCACCGTTATGCGTATGCCATGCTTATACAATGTTAAGTAATAAAATTAATAATTATGATAAAAGACTAAAAGTCTATAGTTTGTAATACGTCGGCAAAATATACTCTTTTTGTGTACCTGTAATACTTCGTGCTTCTCCGATCCGTGGCTCTGTAACAACTCCTTTGTGTTTTCGTAAGCACTTGGTGTCCCCTGACTGTTGCCTTTCGTGTGGCCTGTTGCCCCTCTTTCCGTGCTCGTTCCTCGTCCACTAATCCTTAATGTCTACTGTGAATGTACCTATATGTTTGACTTTGTAGCACGGCCTGTGGAAACTCAGTCATGAAACTAGTCAGTTTTGTTCGTTCCCTCCAAACCGCTTTAGATAACAAGTGATATTTTTTATTCATTTTTGAATTATGAAGAAAAAAAAATAACAACACACAAAGGTAAATGGAGTGATGAAGGAAACACAAGACAAAAACAAGTCTGTGAACTGGTGAAGAAGGCTACAGTGTGAAAGTTCATATTCGAAGATGCTTTGGCTCTTACCCTACGAATGCATTAGCTCAAAGCAGGAAAATGTTAATTAGCTAAAAGTAAAACATCGACCCCCCCCCCCCTTCTCCCAACCCCTACCTTTCTTAAGAGGTGATAAGCTCAAAATGATCTTAATATCTTTAACAAAAATCGCATGTACCATCAAAAAAAACCATCATATTATCATGAATTTAGACTTATCTTTATTGGTGTCGCGCTTCACTAACAAATCTGAAAAGAATAAGAGCTCAGGGGAAAACAAGATAAATCGTCCATGTTTTGACAATGGTGAATGTGCAAAGTAGATTTTTGTGTTGACATAGAGACGAATGTGCAATTAGCAATGTTTAAATACAACTAAATATGACGTAAAAATAACCGATTTTTTGTGTTTGTGGCATTTATTGATTAATTAGTTTAAATATTTCATTACTTATAGAAAATAACATAAGTCATAGTCATATGCGTTTAAACACATTCGTCACTATGTCAAAACGAAAAAAAGACTTTTCCAGTCCACCCTACATTCGCCACAATGTTAAAACAGGGACGAAATGTTCCGTAGATACATGTATCTCTTGTAGATACACATGTATCTCTTGTAATGAATACAGCATGAAAAGGTATAATCAGTCGATATTAATATATTTCGACAATAATACGTTGGCCCCGTCTTAGCAAGGCTTTTCTTGCAACACAAGGTTTTTCAAATGTGCTTTGAGATTTTCCGTAGGAAGGAGTGGAGGGAATTTGATTTCCAGACTGTATCTACAAATAAAGATGCAAAGCGAATATAAGTATGAACATAAACTGATAAATTACCATAATGTCAGAGAAAGTTTTTTTTATTCGCGTTGTTTGCAATATTTCGCGGTATGTATGTTTATTAAACAACTCCACAATCTTGTACTTTCTATTCTAAGAACATAACATTCTTTTGTGACACAAAATATTATGGGGTTTAGTCAGAGCGTTTGGGATCAAAACGTTGACCCAAAATTAAGGAATGTAGAAATGATCTTAACAGTTCGGTTTACGCTCCCGATCATGAGATCTCCCAATCGGGAGATTTTTTGTCATTATAACCCACAATGCATCTTTCCAAATTCAAATTGCTTTAAAGAAATACATAACGCTGAATAGGTTTAAGCCAAAGGAAGGAAAAATGCATGAGAAATATTCAAAAAAATTTGGTGTAACAGAACGATAAAATGATTTTCTCCATTTTCACCAGCACACATTTGACTTTCACCAGGGAATTTTAAGGTAATATTTGAAAAATTAATTTCAATATTTTTAAAAAGCAGATTTTAACATTTTAATCACCAGGAAAAGCTCAAATTGTACAGAAATTTTAATTCCAATTTCATTTCCAATGTACACAACTTTAGATTTAGAGAATTTGACAAGCAAGAAAAGATAACGTCTGAACTTATTAGCAACATTTTAAATTATAGTCACTGCGCATGCCTCAATCTTGCAATCGGAAGATCTTCCGATCGGGAGTGGGAGATCTCCTGATTGGGAGCGGGAGATCTCGCGATCAGGAGCGTGGACTGGACTGCTTAATATCTTCAACAAAAATCGCATGTAACATAAAAAGAAAATGAGCATTACAATAGGTTTAGCCTTAGCTCTGTAATTGGTGTCGCGCTTCAATAATAAAATCTGAAAAGAATAAGAGTCCAGGAAAAACAGGATAAATGTTCCGTACATATATCCCTTGTTGTACATATAGCATGAATATGTATAATGATTCGATATTAAAATATTTCGACACGAATAAGTTGGTAGCACAGTCTTCTGCTCAGGTCTTAGCAAGGCTTTTCTTGCAGCACAAGGGTTTTCCAATTGTGCTTTGAGATTTTCCGTTAAAAGGAGGGGAAAGAGTTTGCTTGACAATTTTTATTTACAAACAAAGATGCAAAGCGAATATAAGTAGGAAGGTAAACTGAAAAATTTGCTTTTACAATGGTTGCAGGGAATTTCCTTTTTATCTATCTCTCAGATAAGATAACCATTCAAAAATGCCGATGATTAAACAAAATTACAAGTAAAGAAAATTAAATACATTGAAATAATAAAGGAAAATACAATTTGTGTATTAACCTGATCAACTTATGATCAACAAATAAATAGTCGCACTTCTAATAGCTTAAAACAATAGCAACAAAGTTTGTTAACGATTATACAATATATAACCAAAAGAACAAAACACATACACAAACTTAAAATACAAGCTATATAATATGAAAAAAAAATAAAAAAATATCAACTTCAAATTGTATAGTTTGGTCCTCCGATGCTCACTTTTGTTAAATAAACGGTAGAAACACCAAAATAAAGATAAAAACATGATTTAATACCTCAAACATAAAACAACATTTATAACCGCTTTGATGTACCCGCAAAAAAGATAGGTTTGTAGTCGGAAGACCAAACGATTTACACAGTAAATGTGTACTATTTCGACCTCCGCAGATACATAGCATTGCTTGAAATTGTACCATTAGGTCCTCTCTTGCTTAAAATTGTACCATTAGGTCCTCCGTTGCTTGAAATTGTACCATTTGGTCCTCCGTTGCTTGAAATTGTACCATTTGGTCGTCCGTTGCTTGAAATTGTACCATTTGATCCTCCGTTGCTTGAAATTGTACCATTTGGTCCTCCGTTGCTTGAAATTGTACCATTTGGTCCTCCGTTGCTTGAAATTGTACCATTTGGTCCTCCGTTGCTTGAAATTGTACCATTTGATCCTCCGTTGCTTGAAATTGTACCATTTGATCCTCCGTTGCTTGAAATTGTACCATTTGATCCTCCGTTGCTTGAAATTGTACCATTTGATCCTCCGTTGCTTGAAATTGTACCATTTGATCCTCCATTGCTTGAAATTGTACCATTTGGTCCTCCGCTGCTTGAAATTGTACCATTTGGTCCTCCGTTGCTTGAAATTGTACCATTTGGTCCTCCGTTGCTTGAAATTGTACCATTTGGTCCTCCGTTGCTTGAAATTGTACCATTTGGTCCTCCGTTGCTTGAAATTGTACCATTTGGTCCTCCGTTGCTTGAAATTGTACCATTTGGTCCTCCGTTGCTTGAAATTGTACCATTTGGTCCTCCGTTGCTTGAAATTGTACCATTTGGTCCTCCGTTGCTTGAAATTGTACCATTTGGTCCTCCGTTGCTTGAAATTGTACCATTTGATCCTCCGTTGCTTGAAATTGTACCATTTGGTCCTCCGTTGCTTGAAATTGTACCATTTGGTCCTCCGTTGCTTGAAATTGTACCATTTGATCCTCCGTTGCTTGAAATTGTACCATTTGGTCCTCCGTTGCTTGAAATTGTACCATTTGGTCCTCCGTTGCTTGAAATTGTACCATTTGATCCTCCGTTGCTTGAAATTGTACCATTTGACCCTCCGTTGCTTGAAATTGTACCATTTGGTCCTCCGTTGCTTGAAATTGTACCATTTGGTCCTCACGATATATTTATATATATTTATATATAGATATATGTATATATATATATATATATATATATATATATATATATATATATATATATATATATATATATATATATATATATATATATATATATATATATATATATATATATATATATATATATATATATATATATATATATATATATATATATATATATATATATATATTATATATATATATATATATATATATATATATATATATATATATATATATATATATATATATATATATATATATATATATATATATATATATATATATATATATATATATATATATATATATATATATATATATATATATATATATATATAGATATTTATATATATGTATATATATATATACATATATATATATATATATATATATATATATATATATATATATATATATATATATATATATATATATATATATATATAATATATATATATATATATGTATATATGTATATATATATTGTGCTCTTTCAAATTTCATTAAATTTTCTTCCTTAATGAAATTTACTTCATTTATTTTCGGAAATAAATGAAAGAAGAATATCTGGAAATATTCTTCAATTCTTTGGAAGCTTGTTTGAAATTCTCGTGAAATTTCTTTCATTTGATGGAAATTTTCTTCAATTGTTTTGAATTTTCCTTTATTTTCTTGAAATATGTTTTATTTCTTCCGAATTTCCTTCATTTTGGCGGAATTTTTTTCTTTTTCTCAGAAATTGGCTCTCATTTTTGGAAAACTTGGTTCACGTTTGTAAAAGTTTCGTCAAATACGGGAAGATTGCTTAATTTCCGTAAAATTTTCTTCTATTTTCTGAAATTTTTCTTCAATTTTGGGGAAATATCCTTACGTTTTTGGGAAATTTGCTTTTATTTTTGGGAAATTTGCTTCATTTTCTGGAAATTATATACAATTATTGGGAAGCTTGCTTTATTTTCATGAAATTTTCTTCAATTTTTTGAGGTTTTCTTAATTATTCTGAAAATTTCATTCATTTTCATTTGGGGGGAATTTTGTTCATGTTTGTGATGTATTTTTTATTTTTTGCATATTTAACAAAATTTCCAATAATTTTAAGAGCCTTCCCCCCCCCCCCTCCCTCTTCCATTCTTTACAAGTAATTTTGGGACATAAGAGACCCGTATGTTTTTTAGGTTTGCTGATACGAAAATAAAACTTGTCCCCCCCCCCCCTCCGCACTTCAAATATCTTCCTACGTCGCTGACTTTCTGTGGAGGTGATATATCCCTTTTCCTTGTTCTCCCCACTCCAGCCAGATTCCTTTAAAAATAAGCTACGAATGTTTTAATTATACGGCCTAAAGTTAACGTTCCTCTGAACCAGGTATGTAATTACCGGGGTGTGTGTGTGTCACCCCTTCACCACCACCCCACCCACACCCTCACGTCATTATTTGGATTGTCTGTAATTTTTAGCTCAACATCCATTTAAGGTATTTTGAAGTTAAGCGAAGCTAGCCCCAAATCCATAATTCGTTCGAATACGTTCGGATTTTTGCAGCGTTTGTCTAGGGTTTATTCGACGTTATAAGCGTTTATTCGACATTCTGCTATTTTCATGTTTACCTTAGACAGATCGATCCATGGATGCAACAACAGTTTGTATAAATGCGTAGTAGTTTTGTAGAATTTTGCATTCCAAAATTCGCTAAAAATGTTTCAAATAATTGGATTTCGCTCGGCGCAATCCGAATGAATTTAGCACATATAATAACATTCGCTCGGGAAATACCACCGAATATTTCTGATTGAACTATGTTTTTATTGGCTGGGGCGTTAAAATACCGTCTGGTACATATGCTAATCGAACTTGATATCCCATTTAGATTCCTCCCAATGTGTAGTCAAATTGGGTTGTAGCACTTGTATTTGATAGCTCGTTTGGGTTATATCTTGGTTTTAAAAACTATTAAAAGCTCAAGAATGGCTAAAATAGTCTGAATATGCTGTTTAAACCAAATAGCGCAATTGAGTATCTCTGGCTATGAAATCATCAAAGTGTAAATAATTACTCACTTATGAAAAACACCTTTCAAATCACACATGAGTGCACAAGTCTCAAGAACTCACACACAACTCACAAAAAGTTTGTTGTTTGCGTACAGATGATAATCGACTGTAATAACTAAAGCATAAAATCACCGTGATCTTGAAGAATTAGTTAAGGGGTCAAATAAGTCTTCTTTGAAAAAGGACTTTGAAAGAATTTTAAAAAATCGTTTTAATTATATTTTGTCATAATGATTGCCACTTGGAAGTGTATTTGCGGGATACTATTATTGATTTATTGTGATTAATTAATTCCGATAATTATTTTTTTGCTCAGAAAGTAATATATTAGCAATATGAGGAAACAATGCCATAGTTCAAATCATATTTAGTTGCAAGGATGTAAAATCTATCTTGATATTATACAACAGTATTTTGCTGTTAGTATGTCTGTTTATGATTTCAAATTCACTCAAAAACAAACATTGTTAATATAATTTGCATCATGTTGATGTTAAGGTTTACGATTTTTAGGCTTAAGATTTGTAGGCTTACTTTGAAAAACAGTTTTCACATATTTAAACGAAATTAAAGCTCCAATACGCAGTGGGCAACTAGAGCCCAGGCATCCAGGGGCCTGCGGGGATTTTGGCTTATGCAGCACTGTCGGAAGTCGCAGGTGACATTTTGAAATTGTGCGGATGGGGGCAGGAGGTGCCCTTTTGAAAGTTGAGGACCGGCTGGTCAGGAGGCGCCCTTTTAAAATTTATTTCAAATTATTTTATGCCATTCTTGAAGCTTGATCACAAATAGAAATCCACTCACTAACAAATGCTACATAATACGTAGAGGGTGTTACATACATTTAGTATTTAATTGAAACAATTAAAGCATATCATTTACCAGAGGCACCGACACCGAGGGCCGTGGTGGGAGCGGGCATGACGCCAATATTTTTTAAGCAGCAATTTTCAAAAGTAGCCTTTTACCTACCCATTCGGTGGGTAATTGTCAACGTTGGTCCTGGCTCCCCAATCTCCAATCCCTGAAAGTGTGGGAAAGTCAAAAGTGTGGAGTTTTTTTTAAGAAGAGGGGAAGGGGGAGGAGGAGGGGGGGGGGGCGGGGTGGGGGGATTACAAAATCACGCTAAGATACATCACATCACCATGAAGAAGTACCCATTTGAGCAAATTGAGTGTGGGTGAGTGCCCCCTTGCTCTCCCAAATCATGCCTATGCTCAAACCATATGTGTCGGAACCATGGGGCAGGGGCACGTTTTCTCCAGAATTTCGAAAACTGACAAGAGTGCCCTTTTTTAAAATAAAAAGTGACTTAATTACTGTCAGAAAGCGCCTTTGAAATTCTAGCACCACATCGATGTTAAAGCGCCCAGTTGCGTTTCTAAAAATTAAACATCAAACATGATTTTTTTTTGTGTAAAAACACCAGCCCAGCGCTGCTCGAATTAACTACCCATCAATTAAAAAAAAAAAGAAGAAGGATTTTAGCTACCTCAAAATGTATGTTGAGCTACTACATCATTGACGCTGTAGTTCTGGTCCGTCGGAAAATCATCGACTTTTAACTAAAACAAAAGTGTACTTTCTGATTAAAAAACAAAATAAAAACCGACATATGACTATGATAAACATGAAAAATACGTGTTGTTAAAATATCGAAATTACAAAAAATTAAAGAAGAAGAAGAAAATAACTATATGAAAAATAATGAGGATTTTGCCTTTGAAAATGTCATTTTCACTGTAACAATCCAAAATGTCAACATGCACACTACGTAACAAAAGCTATGATACGAACAACATATTTATTCATATTGCCAAATAGTTTATACGGAATGTACGGGCTGATGGGCGGGGCGTGAGATCTTGAATGTTCGGGTTTTTTTTTTCAAACGGGAGGGAAGGGGGGGAGGCTGACTTTTAACCACGGCAAATTTGTGCATTAAAAAAAAAAAATCAAATTTGGGCCTTTATAAAGAAAAAAATTGGGCGAAAGTTTTAACCAAATGTGCATTTCAAGTTCTTGCACGAATATGAATAACAAGTTGTCCTACTTGAATATTTCACAACACACTTATTATTTTCAGTTTAACCTCACACAAGAGGGTACAAGCCTTCGCAAGGGGAGGGGCACGGCCGCCAATGCCCCACGCTGGCCACAGCTGTGGTCTATATCAACCATCTCTGAAAATTTGTTATCAATATGTCACAATTTTATGTGATATTGCCAATAAGGCAGTTCAAAAAGTGGCTGTGCCCCCGCCAGCCAGTGGAACAAGGTAAGTGAATTTTCCGAGAGTAGAACTTTTTACCCGAATTTCCCGAATATTTAGCCCGATATATCTTAAATTGTTGGACCTATTTCATTTCATTTTATCTATTTGTTTCTTCACAACATTCAAAACAAACAAACAATGATAATAATGATAATAATAATAATAATAATAATAATAATAATAATAATAATAATAATAATAATAATAATAATAATAATAATAATAATTAATAATAATAATAATAATAATAATAATAATAATAATAATAATAATAATAATAATAATAATAATAATAATAATAATAATAATAATAATAATAATAATAATAATAATAATAATAATAATAATAATAATAATAATAATAATAATAATAATAATAATAATAATAATAATAATAATAATAATAATAATAATAATAATAATAATAATGATAATAATATTAATAATAATAATTATAATAATAATAATAATAATAATAATAATAATAATAATAATAATAATAATAATAATAATAATAATAATAATAATAATAATAATAATAATAATAATAATAATAATAATAATAATAATAATAATAATAATAATAATAATAATAATAATAATAATAATAATAATAATAATAATAATAATAATAATAATAATAATAATAATAATAATAATAATAATAATAATAATAATAATAATAATAATAATAATAATAATAATAATAATAATAATAATAATAATAATAATAATAATAATAATAATAATAATAATAATAATAATAATAATGATAATAATGATAATAATAGTAATAATAATAATAACAATAATAATAGTACTACTACTACTACTACTACTACTACTACTACTACTACTACTACCACTACTACTACTACTGCTACCACTACTACCACTACTACTACTACTACTACCACTACCACAATAATAATAATAATAATAATAATAATAATAATAATAATAATAATAATAATAATAATGATACCACCACCACTGCTACTACTGCTGCTGCTACTGCTGCTGCTGCTGCCACCACTGCTGCCACCACTGCCACCACCACTGCCACTGCTGCCACTGCCACCACTGCCACCACTGCTGCTGCTACCACCACCACCACCACTACTGCTACTACTACTACTACTACTACTACTAATACTAATACTAATACTATTACTACTAATAATAATAATACAAATAATAATAATAACAATAATGATAATGACGACGACGACGACGATATACTCAGCATATAACAAAAAAACAGAAAGTTGTGAAAGGAAGTGCCCTAAAAAACCAGCATGGCTTAACGAGTAGAACACTTCCTTAAAGTAATGAGATGATATGACTTGATTTACTTAGATAAACATAGTTGTATCTAAGCAAGAATAGAGAGAAAACAAAATAAGAAACAAAAACGACCCCCTTCCCTGTGCAAATAAAAAAACATACCGCAATTTTTTGTGGCGTACCGTATTAAAGACTTTATTTTACAGAGAAATCTATTCTCCATAATAAAAAAATTTTCGAAATTTTATTGGGCGTTGGGGAGCTACTCCAAAGTTTTCGATTTGTTTTGGTGAGGGTTAAAAACAAAACTACATGTTCAGTAACTTTTAAAATCACTGTCAAGGTCACATTTTGGGTGCTAATTAATTCCCTGCATACCAGAAGTCGTTGTGAGGCACATTTTTTCCTAAACGCCCCAATCACAAAAAAAGTCCATGCATGTATACAAGTGTTATATTGTTGGATTTGGGGAGATTGGTAGTCAGATTTTTTTTTTTATTATTCATTCGGCCAATAATACCGGAAGTTATTGAGATAAAATGGCCGACATTTTGCTTCGAACAGTGAGGGCGCGTTTTAGGTGGTGCGGAAAGTAAGCGCGAGATTTAAAGCTTATCGAGACCTATCCAACGATACCCTACCCTAACCCATAGCATGCACACAATTTCATATGCAAGGATCAAAGATCTATATTGAGTGGCGCCTTCAATTTTTTCATTTAAATGTAACTCGTTGTATGAATTTAATTAGACTTTTTTCACGACAAATTTGTAATCTATGTCTCATTTATGGTTATTAAACCAATTACCGTCGTAATCAGAGCATAGAGTTTGCATTAATCTTCGTTTTTGACCATTTTCATTTCAAGCCCCCAAAGACGCATTTCTTGGCCTACAAAAAAAGCCTTCCGAGTTAAAGGTATTACAGATGTTACAATTTTTGATTCATTTTTAAATACTTGCAAAGAGTTAACCTGAAATGTTTATAGAGATGATCAATTACAACAATGTCATCAACTACTTACATAACAAAGTCGAAAATTGAAATTGATCATTTAAAAAAAAAAAGAGATATGAATGTCCAAACATGCCACCCTCGTGATGTTATGCCATTTGGGTTGCATTTGGGTTGGCCATTTGAATCTGTTTGGCATAGGCACCTTAGTTCTCTGATCTAGATAACAAAATTGCACAGTACGAAGCCAAGACATGGTCAATGTTGAGCATAGGATTAATTTGAATTACTCTGCTATCGTTCTTGACTTATTAAAGGTCAAAGTCATCACTCGTTTTGAAACTTTTCGGAAGTGTGGTCAACATTTGAGCGACCATATACAGTACTTTTAAGTTTCAAAACCTATCCTTCTGATGAATTCTGGACATTATTGTCATTCCTTTTGTCTTTGAATGCTAGCAGAGAGTAGGTTGATAGCTGCTTTTGTTTTTGACCATTTTTGACTTAATAAAAATCAAAGATCATAACTCGTTTTTTTTTTCTTCATAACATAGTCGAAAATTAAAACCGAATATTTTTTGAAGAGATATGAACATCCAAACATGCCACTCTCGTGATATCATGCTATTTGGGTTGCATTTTTAAAAGCTAATATTTTAAAGAGTAGAGTAGCTACAGACTTTGTATTACTAGGAGTTAAGGTTCACTATATTGTCTATCAATTATGGATGTTTGGTGCAAAAAAATACATCTATTTAATACTTAGTATTTGAGTTATAAATAAGTAAAGGTATTTTTGACTATAAGGGGAGGGGGGGGGGGTGGTCCTATTTACTGCCACTAACTACTAGTGGCAGTTTAAGATCAACCTTGGACAAGCTTTTTTCAGCAGAATTTCATAAAATATGAAGTCACGTCGTAATTTAGTTTTATACTTAGGCCTATGGCTTAAATGAAAAATATAGCACAGACAAGTTCACTGTTCTTGATTCTCATAATTGTATTGTATTGATATATCATACAAATCAAATACATCCATTTTTTATTTACTTTTTAAAATAAAACATATATAACATAACATAGCAAGATTACGGGCTAAGAAGGGTTAGTCACCCCATAAAAAGACCAAACTAACACCACCACCACCACCACCACAAAAAAATAAAAAATAAAAGACGCCCAGAGTTAGTAAAAAACTTATCAATGTTGACGTTTAAATTGTGAACAGAATTGGAGCTGATTATCCACTCATGCAAAACATTCCACTCATTAACAGTTCTTTGCGAAAAGCTAAACCGCCGAATATCTACCCGTGAGAATTTTTTGGTCAACTTCAAATTGGTACCACGTGTCACATGAGGATTAGCTGAAACATGCAAGAAATAACAGAAAGTCAAAGCATCACCACCAGATAGGAACTTAAAAACCTGAATCATATCGCCACGTACTCTTCTCAACTCAAGCGTGGTCAAACCAAGAATTCGCAACTTAGATTCATAAAAGAGATTCCTTACTTTGGGAATAAGTCCAGTGGCTCTTCGCTGAACCTGCTCCAAAATGAACCTATCCTTCTCATGAAAGGGACCTCAAGCCTGAATAGCATACTCAAAGTGAGGCCTGACTAACTGCTTATACCAAATAGGAGCAACCTCTCTACCAACAAAGCAAAAAGCATCCTATTTGCCCTTGCAGCTGCTAAAGCACACTGTTTAGAAGCTTTCAGGTTGCTAGTAATGACACCACCTAAATCCCTTTCTTGATCAACACAACCAAGATTTGAACCATTCATGCAGTAATCAAAAGCCAAATTGTTCTGACCAAAATGAATAACTTTGCATTTATCAACATTGAATGACATCTGCCATGTTTGGGACCAAGGAAGTAACTTATTCAGATCAGTTTGCAAAAGTGAAGGTTCCCTAGCATCATCAACATCCTGTACAGCTTAGTGTCATCAGCAAATTTACAAATCATGGAGCCAAGGGAAACATCAATATCATTAATGAAGATTAAGAAAGGAAGCGGACCCAATACAGAGCCCTGAGGAACACCACTTGTAATCTTCTTCCATGGAAATACTTCACCATTAACAACAACTTTTTGTGACCTGTCAACTAACCAAA
>JAIGNY010001799.1:0-15000 GCA_020152595.1 Chiridota heheva | reverse complement strand
TTAATGCATTAATGTAAAACATTATGTGGGAAAGATTACGAAATAATTTAGAATTGTTACTGTCAATTATGAATACTTTCTTACTTCCTCATTTGGTGGCTGCCTGCCCCTTTAACAGAGGAGATTGTAGAATTTTGCTTGCACTGCCTAGCCGTGGGACATATGACAGACAGGCGGGTGCTGTGTTGAATGCCTAAAAAGAGAATAAAATTGAAAGTCATATATGGAAAATATAGAAAGGATAATGGACAGATTGATAATTTGTATTAACATTTTAGATAGATGATTTTCAAGTCAAAATGTATCATTTATCAATGTTCATGTATCATTTATCATTATCACTTATTTATTTGTGACAACATATTTTAAGCTCAGATTCTTGATATGATTGAGTAAATGATATTATGATAGGCAGTTAGTAAGTAGTTAAGAAAGAAATAGTGTGTGTGTGTTGTGTGCGTGTGTGCGTGTGTGTGTGTGGATGTGTGTGTGGGGGGGAGAAGGGGTAGGTGGGTCGCTTATAACTCAAAAACTCTAATACACACATGAATTAAAATTAGTGGACTGGTACCCCTGGTACGGAAATTGTAGTTTCCAAAGTTTAGGGCTACAAAGGTCAAAGATCAATTGTCACAGGTCAAATGAGACAAGTATTTGATGATGGCTGTATCATTTGAAGGAACTACTTTGTATCTTTACAAATTAAATAGGTGGATATGGTTTAACATTCTAAAAAATATTAGGAATAATTGGAGGTCGAGAGGTCAAAGATCATGGGTCAAAGGTAAAATAAATGCTTTTATGCAAAATTTTGCGGCATTTTTAAGTCAAAAAGTACAAGACCTATTCCAACCTTATGTTAAACCATGATACCTTAGTACATGAATTTGTGTCTCGTAGACTCTGGGGTCAAAAAGTCAAAGGTCACCGAGCAATTGACCACTTTTCTCTATTTTCCCCTATAGTTATGGAATGGTAGGTGTGACGTGAGCATGAATGTTTTATACAATAGGGTACGATAAATGTAAAAAAAATGTAAAATATGCACTACTTTGTACATTTTTGTGCCACTTTAAATTCCGAAAGTGCAAGACCTACTGTATACCAATCCTATCTTTTAATCATGATACTGTGGTACATGAAATTGTTTTCCGTAAACTCTGTGATCAAAAGGTCAAAAATCACAGAGCTAGTCACATTCAGTGCTTCCACTTAATGGAATTTACTTCGGATTTCGTGACACTTCCTTCATTTTTGGGAAAATTTGAAGAAGTTTTCTTCAATATTTATGGAAAATTTCTTTAATTCTTGTAAAGTTTCCTTCAATATTTGTAAAATTTCCTTCATTTTCATGAAATTTTGTTTCAATTTTTGTGAAATTTCCACCATTTTTTGGAAATTTTCAAGAATCTTCCTTCAATTTGGGAAAATTTTCATAATTTTCTCACAATTTTCTTCATTTTTATGGAAATTCCTTTTTCTTTGTAAAATTTTATTCATTTTCATGGAATTTCCTTCAATTTTGGTAAACTTTCCTTCATTTTCAAGAAAATTTTGCTTTAATTTTGTGAAATCTCTTTTTTGGGAAAATTTCTAGAGGTTTTTTTTTAATTTTTAAGAAATTTTCTTATTTTTGTAAAATTTCCTTATATTCATGCAATTTTCTTCAATTTTCATAAAACTCTCCAAATTTCATGAAATTTCTTTTTTTCATTTTCGGGAAATTTTCAAGCAGTCTTCTACAATTTTCGGCAAATCCCCTTCAGTTTCCAATCATTTTCGTGAAATTCCCTTTAATTTGTGTGAAATTTCGTTAATTTTTGGGAAATTTTTGGGAAAAGGTTACCAATGAGATCAGAAGAAACGGTTGAAAACCATAATATTATTTTGTACCCAATTTCCATAAGATTTCTTGAGAATTGATAGCTATCAATTCTCTCTGTAATTACAAAACTCTCTCTGATCACTTATCAACAAGTAGAAGAATGCACTAAAGAAATGTAATGCTGTCGAAAGATAACATTTTTTGCTTTTCGACATATATACTGGAGGCCGCCAGCTTATGTAAAAAGCAACCACAGCTTGCGTCAGTATAAAAAAAAATAGTAGAACACTCATAACGCGATAAATCGTATGTGGTTGTCCTCGTATGTGGTTGTCATTTGGTTGTCCTGTTGTTGATGACATGACAGCCAAATTGTAGACCCACAACTAATGTAGGTGTATATACCGGAACTACTTCCATTCAATTGTTGGTCCTAATTATATGTATGATAAACCAAAAGCATGCATTAATGTAGAGGGTTAACAACGACTGTGAACCAATCAGGATGCTTTATATCTCAAAAGTATATGTTAATGAAATATAATGCATGTAGTATTTACTAGCATTGTCCTGCTTTGTTCATATCCAGACACAGTAGATAGCGTTTTTCTCAATATTTATTTTCTCATTCTCCAACTTTCAAACAACTAAAGTAATCATGACAATATACAGGATACATGTACATAATGATTGTGGTACATGCACAGTATGTGCACTGTCATGACCCATACATTAACTTCACGTAATATACGACTTTCAGTATTTGGTTAAGTCCATTTTACAACAGCTGAATTTCTTAACAAAGTGAAAAAAATGTATACTTGCAAACTTTTTTCATTTTCCTTTCTTGTTTGTTGTTTCTAATGTATTTAAAAAAAATCTAACATGGACATTTTGCATTGTGTTTATACATGATGATCCAAGAGGCCTATTAAAAACTTGTCCAGAAACCCTTTAGCACAGAAACCACAATTTATCCACCAATTATCATCCTACCTAAGTACTTTGATTCTTTCTCTTGAAGTCCACCATGCACTAATTGGAGAAACTATTAGTGAATCGAATGGTTGGCTTGGCCCAGAAAATAAGATCTCCCAACCACAATTCACTAAAAGGACTGTGTAGCTGTGTATAGCCAACAATTTAGTTTGTTCACATTTACTGTGGTTAATCAAACATTGTTGTTAATGAAAGAGTCCAGGAGAGTGAGACTTAGTGGAGACAGGGGTTTGGAATATGATCTCCCGACTTGTTCCATTTGCCAATCGGGACTTGGGGTTGGAAAGTAATAGGCCAATTGGATCATCATGTATGCGTATTTAATGCACAGTTTAAATGATCTTTAATTATAAACATCAGAAGAAATACAAATATACTTTGCTTTTGAGAAAAACGTCTTAGCAACAAAGAGGAAAGGAGATTGTTATTCCAAAGAAGAGGAGAAAAACAATAACTATTACAAGTGACAAAAAAAACCCCAGAGAACCTTGAAACTTAACTCTTACTCTACCAGCACGTTTTTGAAAATGCGCCTGGGAGGTGGAGTTAAAGACAGGCACCCAAAACGGCGATAATATCGCCACGTGGTAGAGTAAGGGTTAAGTACCTAGATGGATATAGAGAGCAAAAAAGGAACAAACAAATCAATATTGAGAACATTTTTTTTATCTGTTCAAATGGTTGATGAGTAATCACTGTCTACCTCATTAATTTGTAAATACTCATAAAATCTTAATCACTAATTACCTAGTCTAGCTCAGAGTTTAAATATGTATTTCTTTACAGACCGGTTGATATTGGCATACAACAAAGTGTGATTTCTTTCGAGAAATTTCTCAATTTTGGGGGGGATAAAATGTAACGTGTATGAAAATGAAAAGTAAAAGTGTATCTGTTTAAATAGTAAAACAACGTTTGCATGGTTATTAGATCTTCCTTTTTTCGTGTAGTGACGAATGTCAAAATTGAATTTATTAATTCCGCATACTGACGAATGTTCGGAAAACTTTAAAGCTTGATGAAAAATAAGTTGATAAACGTATTATATAGCTTTATATATCATTGGAAACATGCCGAAAAGTTTCTCTTTAATCCTACCCGCACCCGACACCTGAGTTAGTCCTGAAAACTCAGGTATGACAATTACCAACCGGATTTCCTGTTCAATGTATTGTGTTTCCACTCCAAGCAATGATTGGATATCTGCCATGCACACCACAGCCAAGTAGCCCAAGGTTATTTGTGTGTATAAGATTACAGAAGGCAGAGCTGAATGATCAGGGCACTTTTGTGATTGAAATCACTCATCTGTGTTAGGTGTCTTAGTGGGAGAAGTTTGTTTTCAAACTGGTGATAAAAATAGGTGTGTGTCATATGCCTGAGGTGATGTGTGCATTAACCGTGAATGATTGATGGACCATTTCTCCTAAGAAAAGATAATGCTTCGTAAAGAGAAAATACTGATCTTTTGACAATTGTACGTACAATAAAGATATTTTAAGCAAAATCGTATTTCATGAAGCTTCAAAGACATTCGTCAGTATGCATAAATAGTAATTCAGTATTTCGCGCTAATTTTCGTTTCACCTAAATAAGACATTCGTCAGTATGTAGAAAGAGGTACAATGTGGACTGAAAGAAAAAGTGAACAATTAGCTATATAAAGAAAGGTCATGACTATAAATATATAGTCTTCTAGTTTCCAAAATGCACATATTTTTTTATCAAATTGATTTTTGCTCTCTCATTAGATTTTATATATGGTGATATCTTGCAAAAAAAATTTCTCCACTATAATTGATATATTATTTACCCATATCGTGACAGCCCTATTTTTATTTCGTTTTGGTATAAAATTATCATTATATATATTTTTTTTTTTTTTATTGAGACAAAATGTCAAACAGAGATATATACATGAAACATTATTGTAGAAAATTACAAAATGGTAGCGGAGACTCTATGGAGAGTTTTAAGATAAAACTTGTAGTGAACAGTATTTTATTCTTACATTTTTGATTTTCTTAAAGAATGGGACACTTTCAGCTTTGCAGATTCTCCAGTCCTGTCCGAGAGGTTGCCTGAAGGTTTGTCCGACAAATCGGCCGTTAAATTCCTTCCTCCTCAATCAGTTTGCAAATATTTCAAAGGTCAAAGTTTGTGTAAGTTAATGATTTATTATGACAAAATCTTCTTGTGTATAAAAATGATAGATAGGGAGGGCTATGGACATAAAGGGGAAAAGTCAGCTACAGTAAATTACTTTTAAAGAATTGCAGTAGCTCAGTGGTCAAACAAGTTCATCTTTTACGAAAGAGGACTTAAACAGACAAGATTAAACTATATATATATATTTATATATATATATATATATATATATATATATATATATATATATATATATATATATATATATATATATATATATATATATTTATATATATATATATATATATATATATATATATATATATATATATATATATATATATATATATATATATATATATATATATATATATATATATATATATATATATATATATATATATATATATATATATATATATATATATATATATATATATATATATATATATATATATATATATATATATATATATATATATATATATATATATATATATATACATATATATATATATATATATATATATATATATATATATATATATATATATATATATATATATATATATATATATATATATATATATATATATATATATATATATATATATATATATATATATATATATATATATATATATATATATATATATATACACAGTACAGTAGCCCAGTAGAGGAGTGCAGCAGTGAAGTGTGGCAATGCAGTAGCTCAGTGGTTAGGTTTTCTCTGTCATACTACCGGACCAGCAGGATCAATACTCAGCCAGTCCTTGAGCAAGACTCTTTATTCCATTTGCTCCAGTACACACAGCTGTGAAATGAGTACCAGTTTTTGCTGGGGACAGGGTTAACCTGCAATGGATTGGTTTTCTGTAAGGGGAAGTCAACAAGTGTTCTCATCCGATTAGCACCACGGATACTGGGTATATGCACAGACTCAATAATCCCTCGATGCTTGATGTGATTTTATTTAGAAATGTGTACAGATTTTTTTTCAGCATGAAATGACGTTGCGCAATGGTTTAACAGAGCCTGAGTCTGATCAACCTGAGAGTGACACTGGCACCTCAGCTCAGGACACACATGACGACAGAGGTAAGTCTCTTAATGTTCCTTCCATCGTAGTGTGCATGTAGTTATATAATGCATAAAGGGATGTAGATGGGTGGAGATTTTATATTCACCAGAAACATGAAGAAATTCCCCTCTATAGGAGAATTGGTCCAAATTGCCTGAGGCATCCAGACTGTCATTTTCACACTACACTGCCCAAGCCACCAGCTTGCCAGACCAGTATGCAACCCAATCCCCTGCTTATCATCCTCACATTTTAACTTGTGCATGGGTGCATGCAATCCAATCCTCTGTTCATTGTCCTCGCTTCTGCTTGGGTGCACTTTCAATATGTGGCCACACAACACTGTGACTGTGTCTTAATGATAACAGAAAGGTTCTTTGTTATGAGTGTAAACAAGCTGGCGATACCGTAAGTCGGGTTGGGGTATCATTATACCGGACTTTTTATATGAAAAGTCTGGTGTCGGGTACGGAAAGCTGTATAGAGATACTTTTCGGCATAAAGCATTTCTCGTATTTGATCTTTACTCTCCAGTTGCTAATTTCTGCTTCTAACCGTCGAAATTTCGACAGTTAGAGCACTCTGAGCTTAATTCGATTTACCACATTGAATCACATTTTACGGTCGGTCTGGCCAGACTACGCACTATGATCATCTTAGCTCAACTTACCATCACACAAACGTACAATATATGATATACCTACCTATGTTTCTTTAACTTTGTATAAGTTGAACACATTTGCATAAGTGAGTGAGTGACTTTACATAGATTATTAGTAGACCGGTTAAATTTCAAATGCGTTGTCTTGATTGCCTGATGGAGGCAGGAATTTTATTACAAACTCCTGCGAATGTTATAACTTCTGCTCATTGAGGCATGATGGAAACACTCAAAATCAGCAGTCATAGAGTAAACAGTTCAGGAGATTCTCCTCTTCAGGAGAAAATCTCACACGCCATTTTGAAGATTACTCATGATGCCTCTAACAAAACAAGGTAATGCTGTGGCACATAAAAAGTATGGGTTCTAGAAATTGTATAGCCAAGTAGGTCAATTTCATTTTTGCATTTTCAAAATCTGTACTTTTTATTCTACAAATTATCTATGCCCTAAATGGACATCCACCACGCCATTTAAGAGAAATTTAATGACAAACTTTTACAAATTCTGGCCTCTTTTGGCTGGGGATTATTGGAGTAACGCAGACACCATCCAGTACCAAACAAGAAAGAAATTGTCCATTACACAAACAGGTATGTACATAAGACAGCCTGATCACTTCACACACACAACGACCACATATAAGCTAATTAAAAACTGTAGGTCAAAGCACTTGTAAATGGAAATCCAGAAGTTATATAATTTACATAAAAAAAAAAAAAATTGGGGGGGAAAATATTTTTTCTTCTAAAGAGAGGAATCTCCCTGACTGGTAAAGAACAAATGCACGAAATGAAAGCTTTTATTTCTGAACAGAATACATGTAGTTTGTTAATTATTACAACAATACCTGTATTTTCTGAGCGTATCAATTGGAGTTTGAAGAATAATCAAAGGAGTTGGTGGCCAACAAGTGATGGCATTAGATTTGACTAATTTCATAGATTACATGTATATCTTATATCTGTGTCTAATTTATGTAGATTTTAACCAATAGCCGTTGCATCACATGTTCGGCTGTTACATAAATTCTCATCCATTGCGCACAAGCAAACAAATTTTTAAGAGGCAATGTGAAAACATACACATTTTGAGTACTCGGGTCGGGATTTAGTAATATTTATGATATTCCGCACAACAAAGGTATTCGATTTAGTGTGAGACTCAGCTTAATTACTCCCTCACTTTTCGACTACCAGCTACTCTCATGTTTGCAAGAGTTGTGATGACAGTGCAAACTCTTTATTTAAATTCTCTCAATTTCTGTCCTAGAATTCAGTTACTTCCAATCATCAGATTGTTCTCTTCTGATAAATTTTGGCTGGAGGTATGATGTGGAGTCAGTTCCATAACAGCCCTCTCATGACCTCATATTAAACTGCTTCCATTAAAATAAGATTGGTGAGGACTGAAAAACAAAAAAATTTAAAGGGTTCGTTCAGGCGTGAAGCAAGTTTATCTTACGTGAAAGAGGAGTTTAAACAAAGCAATATGGTGAAGAGATCATTCAGAAATCTTATACCATTAAGGAGAAATTCAAGTTTAAAACTGTCTTATCTTTGTAGAAATGACTGGTGTAATAAATCTACTATGGAAGGTTGGTGACCTAATCCTCACATTCTTAACAATTTTTAATGAAAATATATTAAACCTTTTTACTACATTATATGAATTTTTCCTTGAACTTTTTTCAGGTGGTATACTATAATTACCCTTATAGTCAGGTGGCTTAGGTCCATTTTTCAACATTACTGTTCCCGAGCAGACAAAAGTGCCAATTTTCAATAAAGGTTCCTTGGGTTAAACCAATGGATTTTAGCTTAGGAGCCCCTGAATGCAAAAATCAATATAGCTGCCAAAATACAAAATGGCTGCCAAATTGTCATAAAATTGACTTTGTACAATAAATTATATTGCAAATGTACTAAATTGATGTTTACTTAGAAGAAAACCTCTCCGAATGGTATATAGGACCCTAATAATTGAAAATGGCCGCCACAAATATAAAAAAAGAGACATTTGCAGAAAAAGATTCAACACAGAAAGGTCAAACTGGTGTTTATTTGGGTTAAAAATTCCCAGAGTAGTATGTGAGGCCCTAATAATTTATATTAGATTTAATGCATGCCTAGTTAAACTTAAAGATGGCTGCCAGAATCTAAAATTCAATATGACCACCAAAATACACAATGGCAGCCAAAATGTCATAAACTTATCTTTGTACAATAAAATATATCCCAAATGTACAGTACCAAGTGGGTGCTTATTTAAAATAAAACTTTTCATAGCGGTATATTGGGCCCTAATGATAAATTGCATGCCCGTTAAACATAATAATGGCTGCCATAGTCCAAAATAGCCACCACAGATGTGAAAAAAGGGACTATTGCAGAAAAAATATTCAACACAGAGAAGT
The DNA here is from genome assembly GCA_020152595.1 of Chiridota heheva. NCBI lineage: Eukaryota > Metazoa > Echinodermata > Holothuroidea > Apodida > Chiridotidae > Chiridota > Chiridota heheva. Next base: position 5,867 of record JAIGNY010001799.1, on the reverse strand, counting down.
CAAAACTGGTGTTTATTTGGGTTAAAAGTTTCCACAATAGTATGTAAGGCCCTAATAATGCATTTCAGATTAAATGCATGCCTAGTTAATCTTAAAGATGTTTGCCATCTATGTCAAAATTAGACTTTTCCTTCCTAGAATTCAAACCCATTCTTAACATTCATACATACATTTATGACCTTGATCATCATGCATATATTCATGAGTCGATTCTGATATCATAATACCAAACTTGCTGGTTGCTATGCAACTTGGCAAGCAGCATCTTCCAATTTACATTGGCATCAATATACATGCTCTGATACGGAGTAAGAAGATTATCCATTAATTACACGAAATGGGTATCAGCATCTTCATATGATCATGTTATGGAACTGAAAGAATGGATAACTACTTCAATTTGCCAGCCTTTTAAACACGATGGTGTGGTTTTTTCTGCATATCCTTACCAGTGGATCCGTAAATTACCTTGACCATAATCCAAGCTCGACAACTACACAGTCTTTCTTTTATGGAACTGGAATGAGTCTCTTCCAACTCTCCACAAAAACTAATCATAAACAGCTTAAGCCACCGGTGCAAATTCCACCCCTGTTGACACAAAGACGTATCATCTCCCAGATGATTATGCTTCTGTCCCGATGTAGTTCTGAATACATCTTCCATCATTGTTCGAGAGTGCACTATGAATGTATATCCAAGCTGCCTGGCATAGGTAGTCTACAATTACCGTAAATTGCTGGATCAAAAGATTGTGGAGGTTCAGTGGTTAGGGATTCATGCTCGTATTCAAAAGGTACCAGATTCAATTCCTGTCGTGAGTGCTGCATAGTATCCTTGAGTAAGACACTTCACACTTGCTTCAGTCCACTCAGCTGTAAAATAAGTACCGGCACTGCTTGGGAGCTAATCTGCGATGAACTGGCATTCCGTCCAGAGGGAGTCATCTGTTCTCGTCCACTTGTACCATTGAAACTGGGAATAAGCACCGGCTTGATGAGCCTAATGACTCGGATGGATTTATCTCAGCTTAGTTGGATCAATGTTGCATTGACCCTCCTGGAAATTTCTGATCTAAATACAAGTGATGATATTGAATGGGCTTCCTACCATGCCGCTCTGCAGTCTCCACCAGAACACCCTCCAGCTTTGATTGCCCTACTCTCTCTTTTCTATGAAAATTTGTCCAGTAGAAGTAGCCACTGCAATGGTATATGATTATGCTGGGTAGTCTCCACAGTGAAATGGCTTTCTGGAACACATTGGGGATCTAATGGAATGTCCTGGCTGGACCACCGCCCTGACTGAAGTGGAGTGGCTGCATCAGGCATAACATATTCTTTTTAACAGCTACACACCTTACCAGAGCTAGGCATGCCCATCAGATTACTGATTTATCTCTAACAAAGCTTCAGCAAGATGCCTTCATGCTCAGCCTAGAAACTCATGATTAGAAATCCTTGGTGAAAATAAGAAGAGCTATGATGCAGAAAGGTACAACCTTTATGTTCCGGGATATGATCCTTGGTGAACATAAGAAGAGCTATGATGCAGAAAGGTACTACCTTTATGTTACGGGATATGATCCTTGGTGAACATATGAAGAGCTATGATGTAGAAAGGTCCTACCTTTATGTTCCGGGATATGATCCTTGGTGAACATATGAAGAGCTATGATGTAGAAAGGTACCTTTATGTTCTGGGATATGATCCTTGGTGAACATATGAAGAGCTATGATGCAGAAAGGTCCTACCTTTACGTTCTCGGATATGATCCTTGGTGAACATATGAAGAGCTATGATGCAGAAAGGTACTACCTTTATGTTCCGGGATATGATCCTTGGTGAACATATGAAGAGCTATGATGCAGAAAGGTCCTACCTTTATGTTCCGGGATATGATCCTTGGTGAACATATGAAGAGCTATGATGCAGAAAGGTCCTACCTTTATGTTCCGGGATATGATCCTTGGTAAACATATGAAGAGCTATGATGCAGAAAGGTCCTACCTTTATGTTCCGGGATATGATCCTTGGTAAACATATGAAGAGCTATGATGCAGAAAGGTCCTACCTTTATGTTGCGGGATATGATCCTTGGTGAACATATGAAGAGCTATGATGCAGAAAGGTCCTACCTTTATGTTCTGGGATATGATCCTTGGTGAACATATAAAGAGCTATGATGCAGAAAGGTCCTACCTTTATGTTCCGGGATATGATCCTTGGTGAACATATGAAGAGCTATGATGCAGAAAGGTCCTACCTTTATGTTCCGGGATATGATCCTTGGTGAACATATGAAGAGCTATGATGCAGAAAGGTCCTACCTTTATGTTCTGGGATATGATCCTTGGTGAACATATGAAGAGCTATGATGCAGAAAGGTACTACCTTTACGTTCCGGGATATGACCCTTAAAGAACATATGAAGAGCTATTATGCAGAAAGGTACTACCTTTATGTTTCGGGATATGACCCTTGGTGAACATATGAAGAGCTATGATGCAGAAAGGTACTACCTTTATGTTCCCGGATATGACCTTGGGGAGGTGAACATATGAAGAGCTATGATGCAGAAAGGTACTAACTTTATGTTCTAGAATATGATCCTTGGTGAACATATGAAGAGCTATGATGCAGAAAGGTACTACCTTTACGTTCCGGGATATGATCCTTGATGAACATATGAAGAGCTATGATGCAGAAAGGTACTACCTTTATGTTCCGGGATATGACCCTTGGTGAACATATGAAGAGCTATGATGCAGAAAGGTCCTACCTTTATGTTCCGGGATATGATCCTTGGTGAACATATAAAGAGCTATGATGCAGAAAGGTACCTTTATGTTCCGGGATATGATCCTTGGTGAACATATGAAGAGCTATGATGCAGAAAGGTACCTTTATGTTCTGGGATATGATCCTTGGTAAACATATGAAGAGCTATGATGCAGAAAGGTACTACCTTTATGTTCTGGGATATGATCCTTGGTGAACATATGAAGAGCTATGATGTAGAAAGGTCCTACCTTTATGTTCTGGGATATGATCCTTGGTAAACATATGAAGAGCTATGATGTAGAAAGGTACTACCTTTATGTTCCGGGTGTGATCCTTGGTGAACATATAAAGAGCTATGATGCAGAAAGGTACTACCTTTATGTTCTGGAATATGATCCTTGGTGAACATATCAAGAGCTATGATGCAGAAAGGCCCTACCTTTATGTTCCGAGATATGATCCTTGGTAAACATATGAAGAGCTATGATGCAGAAAGGTACTACCTTTATGTTCTGGGATATGATCCTTGGTGAACATATAAAGAGCTATGATGCAGAAAGGTCCTACCTTTATGTTCTGGGATATGATCCTTGGTGAACATATGAAGAGCTATGATGCAGAAAGGTCCTACCTTTATGTTCTGGGATATGATCCTGAGGTACGATACCCTAGTCCTAATGTTTAGCAAGGCCCATCTAGAGAAAAAATGTACTCTTTATGTTGAGGTGCTGGAGGAGCTGAAACCTCTTGTTGTTTGTACTTAACCACCAATTATGCATGCTGGATGCCTATCCATATCAGGTATATAAAATCTTTAACAGAGTCCATCACGGAAGAGTTTTAATACCAGGGTCACTGGGTTATTCCTAAAGCAAACAAGAGGTTCTCTACTATTCCTATTTGCCAAGCTCATGAGCAAAAACAAGATTGTCAAAGGACTAGTGGTGTGGTTGGACTTACAGATTACAGAGAAACCCACGGTCTTGAGGCAATGGATCCTTTCAGGGCCAGAACTTGCTAGGCTGCTTAAAATATTTGAAAATTGACATCTTTCAGATGATGATCCAGAGATCCCTAAAAACCTTAAGCACCATAAAGAGGGCCAATCAACACAAGACTTTAATCACCATGAAGAGGGCCAATCAACACAAGACTTTAATCACCATAAAGAGGGCCAATCAACACAAGACTTTAATCACTATGAAGAGGGCCAATCTGCACAAGACTTTAAGCACCATAAAGAGGGCCAATCAACACAAGACTTTCCAAATTCAGGTTGTCTGCATATGTGAAGCCATGAGCAAAATGGGAAACCCATTTTTAGATGATTTTGCTGATCTGGTGACTTAAGATAGGAGCAACTTTGTTGATTGGTCTGTAGTGGCCACAGTGCACACTGTAGATGACTTGTGAGGAAGGAAAAGTACCAATGCTACATCAAGAATATCATTGTACAGGCCCCGTTTCCATTCAAGTCCAATCAATCGAAATTCCATGGCTCTTTTTAAGAGACCCAAGAAGAACATAAAATCTAAGCAGGGACAGCACATCTAAGCACTGCAGCATGATATAGCTATTTTTTGGTCAGCTGTATATTTCTATGCAAGAGCAGTCAGGGGGACTTGCAGAATTTTTTCGCCCATGACTTGCAGTCTTTTTCCCCATTCCTGTCAGACTTTGAAAAGCTTCACTTACCATTCATAAAATCTGCTAATATCTTGACCACCTATGACTGCAGAGTGCTGAGTGGAGCTGTTATTGTCTGCTGTTTGCCCTCTATTGTTGCTACTACCTTTAATGATTAGAGAGAAAAGATCTTCATACCGTATCTACGTAAGCAGCTCCAGAGTACCAAGAGACTAGATATAGTGTGAGGCAAGTACATACCAAATAGTATCTAGATAATGTGTGGGGCAAGTACGTTCCAGATAGTATCTGGATATTGTATGGGGCAAGTACATACCAGATAGTATCTAGATATTGTGTGGGGCAAGTATATACCAGATAGTATCTAGATATTGTGTGGAGCAATTACATACCAGATAGTATCTCGATATTGTGTGGGGCAAGTACATACAAGATAGTATCTAGATATTGTGTGGGGCAAGTACATACCGGATATAATCTAAATATTGTGTGGGGCAAGTACATACAAGATAGTATCTAGATATTGCGTGGGGCAAGTACATACCGGATAGTATCTAGATATTGTGTGGGGCATGTACATGCCAGATAGTATCTCGACACTGTGTGGGGCAAGTACATACAAGATAGTATCTAGATATCGTGTGGGGCAAGTACATACCGGATATAATCTAGATGTTGTGTGGGGCAAGTACATACAAGATAGTATCTGAATATTCTGTGGGGCAAGTACATACCGGATAGTATCTATATATTGTGTGGGGCAAGTACATGCCAGATAGTATCTATATGTTGTGTGGGGCAAGTACATGCCAGATAGTATCTAGATATTCTGTGGGGCAAGTACATACCAGATAGTATCTAGATGTTGTGTGGGGCAAGTACATACCAGATAGTATCTACATATTGTGCTGGGCAAGTACATACCAGTTGGTATCTAGATATTGTGTGGGGCAAGTACATAATAGACAGTATCTAGATAGTATCTAGATAGTATCTAGATATTGTGTGGGGTAAGCACATACCAGAAGGTATCTAGATATTGTGTAGGGCAAGTATATACCAGATCAGAGATCGCGTCAATGACAAATGTGTCGTATATTACGCCATGGCTGAAAGTTTTTACGACACAGGTTGTACCTGCGTTGTAAGATTTAGATATAGCATGTGAAATATTACTGTGACTGTCGCAGTGACGTTAAACTGCAACAAACAAACACTAGTCTTCTGGCTGATACATGCATATGAAATTGATGGAAATTGTTAAAACCATTAAAACAGCAAAAAATTACATCAAAATTAGTTAAAAAATGACCAATTTACAACATTTTTAATTTTTAGTTATTGTGCAATAATAGAGGTGCAGTGGCTCAGTGCTTAAAGAGTCAAGCTCGTATTTGGAATGTACCGGGTTCGATTCCCGTCGTGAGCGCTGCATT
>JAIGNY010001751.1:0-22596 GCA_020152595.1 Chiridota heheva | reverse complement strand
ATTTTGTGCACATGCTTATCATATTAAGCCCCGTCTACTATGCATATTAATAAAGTGCAACGTTTATACAATAAACACGTTTATACAATAAACAAGTACACAAAAGCTAAGCAGGAATGTCAAAACGACGGGCGCGAAGGGGTCAATACCCCTCTTGCCCTTGATTAAGGGGTTGGGGCGGGGGCGTGTGGACTTGGGCAGGAGGTGTCCTTTTAAAAGTTATAATAAGCCTCATTATTAGGAAAAACATTATTCATAGTTTAGAACTACCCCTGCAGGTATTGAACACATTGATGAAACCAGAGATGGCGGAACCAGGAGAACTACAAAGGGTACGTGACCCTCCCCTACACTGGAATTGCTCATACAGAAAAAAAGTAAAACATTCATATCAGCCAAACCTTTATTTTTTGCTTATAAGTTTGAAGAAACCCTTTCGTTGGAAAGTGTGTGGGACACCACAAATTTACTTACTGGATCAACTTTGAAATTGGGCCGGAGCAAACATGCGATAGCTCCTTGTCATAGACTGGCGTGTTCTTCCCCACCTTTTTTGCAAAGTTACAAAAGTACCTGTTTACAGAATTAAGATTTAGTCCTCTTATTATAACTGTTGAAATATCGAGGAAAGTAACATTAAAGGTTGTAATGTGCAGGCTTTGCTTGCGTACCTTTAATTTGTCCAGGAAAACAATTGGGGCCCTTGCTACTGACTTACTGAAGACTGAGTGTGAATTGGGATTCTATACCGTGTTACTAATGATTTTATGCAGCTGGGAAAATTTAGGAAAACCTCCTACGCAATTCTAATGACCCCTCAATTGCATTTCATATTGTTTGGGACATTAAACATTCAGAATCATGACCAATACATTTGACTTATCGTGAAGTAAATATTTCCAATTTCGAGACTTAGACCTATGATTTATAAAGTTTCCACTTCTGGTAGATCTTGGTATGAAATGTTAGTATTTACCAGAATTGTGGTCATAAATAACTTGATCTAAAATTCTCAAGCGACGTGGGTATACGCCAAGGCAGCGATTATAGTGCTTTGCATATACAATATAATTAGGTCAATGTTTTAAGTAGATGTCTGATTTACTCGTCCCCTTAAATGGCCTAAAATAGCTCACAATGAAATTATTCCATCCCTATCTTACCTTACAAGGTCAACCGACTAATAGGAACGATTTCAGAAAAAAATCATAATAAGAAGTAATGCAATATTTCCAAATTTATTTTCTTTTGAGTAATTATGGAAATGACTGATCTTGCATGTTAAAGATTGTACTTGCTCAATATTTAATGGCATGATTATAAATAGGCTTGCTGATTTCTTACAATATAAAAAAAAATTTTGCTTCTCAAAGTTTTGAATAACAGAGGGTCATTACAAGTGACACACATTATCTAGAAATAAAAAACTACATACTTACAATATGAACAAGTGCATTTTTTAATGTGAAAGTATCATGCCACCTAAGAAAGTGCTATTGTAAATCAGAAGAAAGAGTTTGAAATTCTGTACTTTCAAAATTCTCTATGCTTTCCTTTTTGGTGAAAAAGGAAACAAAGAACATATGTTGCTGTGTTCATATTAAGGTTGATTATTGTAGGAGACCGAAATATAGGAAATGGCATATACATATGGTATATCAATTAAATTGTCTGATTCCACTTTCCGTGTTAGGACGACACATGTTTTTTCCGAGGACTTAATATTATCCAGAACACCAAAAGTTCCTTAAAAAAAAATATATATTTTAAGAACTTTAATAATTTGCTGAAGATCAGGGGAATTTGAGGATATTTTAGAAAACAATTCATCACGTAGTTGAAAAAGCAGAGGAGCTTGCGAAATGAAAATTGGTGATGTCCGCCTGCAACAATGTTTAATTTCTTCAGCAAAATTGAATGATTAAAATGCTTTAAATAATAACATTTTTAGCGAGTGCAGTGCAGCAATAATGGCTTGGCGAAAACCACATTGCTATAAACGCTCCGTAAGATAATAAGACTTTACCTTCCAATTTGTAATGACAGTTTCCGTTTATTCTATTATGCAATTGATTATACATATCAAACTTAGTAAAACACAACAGTTACATTACCGAACATAACATAAAAGTTTTACTTTTACATAAATAATAATCGTTTGTAATTGTATACTTGGCAGCGTTGCTCACCATAACACACCTGCTTTATCTCATTTACAATTAATCTAACACGAACACATTTTTTATATTCTCAAAGTTAAGAAATACCTAATCGTTTAGATTATTCAAGCAATTCTCTAAAAGATCTAATGCTAATTAAATTGCACGACACATTTAATGAACAGAAATGGTTTGATAATGATGTCGTCACAACTTACAACCTCGCCCACCATTCTCAATGATTAATAAGTATCTATGCATCGAAAAATACTAAAAATACATATTTACACAAACAAAGAAAATAAATTATAGGCCTATTTAACTGAAGTAAAAGTAAGTAATGAGAACAATTCATGCACATTTGTATTAAGGTGTAATTTGAAGGATAGGATGCATAACAGTGAAATAAACTCACTACGGTTTTTGTTTCATACAATGAACACGCGACTCCAAACATGGACATTTGTTGCTTTTATTTTCGCTCTTAATATATATCAACAGAATCAATAAAATATACTTTTTTTTTTAATCATAGCACTTAGTAAACCTCGAAAATATATATAGAATACAATTTAGAAAAACATAACTACAAAGGGAGAAAGAATACACACACACACACACACACACACCAACCACACACACGCACACCCACACACGCACACACACACATACATATATATATATATATATATTATATATATATATATATATATATATATATATATATACATATATATATATATATGTATATATACATATGTATATATACATATATATGTACATATGTAAATATATATGCTTTTATTTTCTCTCCTAATATATATCAACAGAGTGAACGACAAATACTTTTTATCATAGCGTTCACTAAACGTCGAAATTATATATAAAGAATACAATTTCGAAAAACATAATTACAGAGGGAGAAAGAATGTATATATATATATATTTATATATATATATATATATATATATATATATATATATATATATATATCTTTTATCTTTATTTATTTCCAGTGTAAATCATGTACAATTTATAAATAGATAAATATCAATAATACAACAATATACAATACATAATAATAATAACAATAATAATAATAATAATAATAATAATAATAATAATAATAATAATAAAATAATAATAATAATAATAATAATAATAATAATAATAATAACATTAATAATGATAATAATAATAATAATAATAATAATAATAATAATAATAATAATAAATAATAATAATAATAATAATAATAATAATAATAATAATAATAATAATAATAATAATAATAAAATAATAATAATAATAATAACAAGAATAATAATAATAATAATAATAATAATGATAATAATAATAATAATAATAATAATAATAATAATAATAATAATAATAATAATAATAATAATAATAATAAAATTATTAATAATAATAATAATTAATAATAATAATAATAATATAATAATAATAATATAATAATAATGATAATGAATAATGATAATAATAATAATAATAATAATATTGATAATAATAATAATAATAATAATAATAATTACAAGAATAATAATAATGATAATAATAATAATGATAATAATAATGATAATAATGGTAATAATGATAATAATAATAATAATAATAATGATAATAATAATAACATTATTAATAATAATGATAAGGATAATAATAATAATAATTATAATGATAATAATATTAATGATAATGATAATGATAATGATAATAACAATAATACTAATAATATTGATAATAGTAATAATAATAATAATAATAATAATAATAATAATAATAATAATATGCCAATCCCAATTTGAAAGCCAAATTTGAAATGTGAAACGTTTCACTCAAATGATTTCTTGAGTGTGCTATCTAGACACCGAGTAACTACTCCTTATTTTAACAAAATAGGGAATATATGCAAGTAAAACGTATTCTAAATTAAGCTATCCACAGACTTTTTCCATCAAAAATATTTTGTTACCAATGTTAACATAGTTCCTAGTGTAACCGTTGAACCTGTTTCCCCTATTTTTGAATTTCATCATAAAATAAATAGTTTATCCTATCTTTAATTTTGATAATTGACTCTAAGGTGAATAGGATAGATGAAGAAGGTGGATACATTGATTTCATACAGACTAATGTTCCCGTGGAGCATTTTTCAACTGAACGCTGATATGGCTCTTTAAGCAATTCCTCTAACAGACACTGCCAGCGATTTCTCTGTGATGTCATCTGGGGATTCTATGCTAAGATCGTAACTGAAACCTCGCGGAACGTTCAACAACCAGCGAGAAATAGGCACCTATTTTCGTGCAAAAATGGTGTACAAAGCATAACAATGTCACATAAGAAATAAAATAATGAATTTCATAATATATTTTGCACAAAAAAATCACACTATTAACTTTGTGTATAAATTTGGAGAATGTGGACCATTTATTCTAACTTTTTTTATATATTAAGTTTACCTGATGCTCAATATTGCAGGTAAAAACGTTAATCCTCCGTGGGAATGAAATACACATAATTGTTCTTCATTGCATCGAATTTGTAGTTCAATTTGTGAAGAATAAACCCATGGTGGATAAATGTCTGATTTTACAACACATCCTACAAAATTACCAAAAAATGAGCAAACATTACCAGCAGTTTCTAATTGATTGGGATCTTGTCATTCTAATGCATCACTATTAAAAATTCGACGAAACAGTGCCGCCAGTTTCTTCTCCTCCGGTAGAAAGTTAGAGAATATAAGCTCTTTTGTTTGCAATTTTATATCTTTTGTGGCTTGTACGATGAAACGCAAAAACGTTTGTTTTGGGAATGTAATTATGGGAAGATTTCTGAACGGCAGCAGTGAATCTTTTTATCAACTTAAATTTGATTACCTGACCAACCCCAATCACCCTATAAATTTTCTGATTTTTCTTGCAGAGAATTTCAAAAACATCTGAAAAATAGAATAAATTATTCCAAATGTGGTTATATTTTATGAGAAGTTCCCATTTGACATTCAGGCACAATTATGTATTTAAGAAAGAAACAACAGCAGTAAGAATCTCTTTTAGAACTTTTTGATCTGTAAAAAAAATGATAATCATTCACGTATTGTACTTCAAAATAATGTACGCATATTTTGTTGTTATTTGATACACAACGCCTCAAATGGAAAGTGTGTGTGTGGGATTGGATTTACCCATACAATCATTTATCCATTTTGTTATGTCCCACAACATATGCCAATGATCATCTGTTGTAGTTCAATCCTTTCTGTTATTATATTGTACATATTTTATTATTGCTTATTACAGTATCATTGCAAAGTCTTGAAAGAAAACGAAATATAATTGTGGAGGAAAAAGAAAATATATCTTCATGACGTGATAGACTTAAGAATGAGCGACATTTGCATATAAAAAGCCTATACGTGTATACTGTTGATAAGGGTATACAAATATTCTTCGACACATTTCAACTCTATTATAAAATCTTTGTGACTTTTACTAAAATAATCAGCAGTAATACCGGGTCAAGAAAAAATCACCCACCAGCTAAATACCAGATTAAATACGGGACTAAGGCAAACTTTTCTACAGGCTGTGTGAAAATAATTGGATGCATATAATGTTTAGATTTAAATTTATCATTACCATTGTATTCTTTATTCTAGTTTTTTTATCTTCTTATTTGATTAGTGTAGAATTCGAATCTTCTTTTCCGTGAATATATTTCTGTCAAAAGTACTTTTATACACAAGCTTCAGGTAGTATTTTTTAAAGTATTTTCCTTTTTTTTTGTCAACACTTAGTTTAACCAAAAGATGAACTATCCAGCATAAAGAGCTTCTATTTTCAAAATGTATTTCTATTGTAAAAATGGACTAGAATAAAGCCTTCACATTACCGTTATACTCCTTTTACGATACCTAATACACTTTGTACCAGAATAGCAAACACAAATTTAGTTAGCTATTCTGGTACAGAGTTTTTTTTTAACTACCAAAAAAGGAGTAAAATGGCAATGTGAAGGCTTTATTTCAGTCCATTTTGACAATACAATACATCTCGCAGATAAATGGTTGGAATTGGATAGTATTTCTTCGCAGGAAAATAACGTTGTCCTATGTCAAAAAATGCCATTTTGAGATAATCGCATTTTAAGTTCTTAATCATGCATTAATTTAGCATATAACACATTTTTTTTTCCACAATATGTTTTTCCTAGATGATACATGCTAAATCAGAGGTATAGAAAGCATTCTACCTGGTCATAGAATACTTTTTAATAAAAAGTCAATTTTGCCAAAAATGGATATAGGACAACTTTACTTTCCTGCAACGATTTCATCTCTAAGAATCAATTTAACACCATGGACACTTAATCGATATTCCATGACTGTCAAAGAAGCTAAAAATAACCCGAATATTTATAGAAATAGAAATTTCTATTATCAAAATGCCAGAATGAAACTAATTGCCCAGATTGAATCGCAAAATAAATCAATTATGGGTTATTCAAAACGTATACGCATGACAAAATGAATAAATTCATTTCAACTCTCATAACACAGCTCTTCATTACATACTGTACTTTTGTTAAATACTGATGCCCAACAAAGCGACGCACTTCCTGTTACGGCAGTGTTATACACTTTTCGTTACGCAGCAGTAATGTTTACTAGTTGAAGGTATATGTAGAAATGGAGGAACGCGTGTACTCTTCAATTGATTCAGTAATAGATGAGTTACCTGGAATTGTTAGCTATCAAAGGAAACTTTTTGAAACGGATGAGAGAAAATTACAGATGGACAAGAAAACTAACTTTGAGAAAAATACTAAAATCAGCCAAACATTGTATCAACATTCGCACTACATTGCTATTTTATTTATTACATTTTTAGCCGTCATAGTTGGAGCTGGTACAGGTCATTTACTGAAAATATTTCTTGTCAAGTGTAAGTACAATTTAAATTAAATCTTGATTAATATATTATTTTATAGCTGCTATGCCTCCTATGTTAATTCAATGTTAGTGATGATTCATAGCAACATTTTTGACCAACCAAACTACATAAGATATTTCCGAAGAAGGAAATTACTCTTATTTGTAAAATTGGAGTATCGTTTCCAAATTACCATATTCTATTTCTAATTCAGGTCATTATCAAAACTTGGGATATACGCACGGAACTCAATCAGCTTACTCATCTTAAAAAAATTTTTTTAAAGACCCTATACCCATACTCGTTTTGAATTTGTCACATAGTGGCTATTTGTTATGAACTTAAAATTACATTTCTTAAACGACAGCTTTATTAGGCCAATGGGAAAGGAATCCAACCTCAAGGCATCAGCACAATAACGTTTCAAATGTTTCATAAACCATACGGTTGCCATGAATTTTGTTTAAAAGGTTGTACCTCTTGGAAATGCCAACCTAGAGCGACACAAAATCCCACTGGGCTCTCTGATTCTAATTTTGTCGATTAAAATGAAAATAGCGAAGCACTATTTCCACTGCTCGATTGTTTTAAATATCAGCCCTTTGTGTAATTGCATAGGCGTTTAACTTGGCTGACACTAAAACTAGGAAAATGTTCGATGTCATCAAATAGAAAAAAATGAATAACACCTTGTGGTGATTGGGTGGAGGCTTTAAAGAAAAACAAGCAATAATGAGTAACTAATACAATTTGCAATTACAAAGACAAATGCTAAAAAATAGAAACCACGTCTTATGAAGCATATTTCCAACATTTTTTTGGGCCACACCCATTTTTAAAAAGTATATCATTTCCTCCAAAATTGTTGCGACACTTTTAACTAATTTTCGTCTGCCTATCCGTAGTGTTAAAGGTTTCGGATGATTAAATGCACCTGTCTCCATTTCCAAGTCCTATTTTGTTATCAGGGAATTATTACATTGTGAAGAAAGAAACGGGAATATGTAGACATTTCGAATTTATCAGTAATTTTGACAGCCGGATGCCTTAACAGGTAATGTCAGAAATTGTAGTTACAATGCCTTAATGATAGAAGAAAAAAGATTTAATTTAAAGAATTAATTTACATGTTTTCCTAACCTACTACTACAAGGGTCGCGTTTGTTATTCTTGACAAAATCTTTTTGATAAGAAAATTGAAATTGATTTGTGAGGTACCATCAACATTCAACAACACTTCAATAAGTACTTAGTGGGATAGTGAGGCCCAGAGAAAAACTATCCTCACAAGGACACTGAGAATCCTTTCCCGGGAGTCTTTGTATGCACTATATACACAAAAACTAATGATAATAAATCAATTAATAAGACCAATCTCCCTAAAAAATGTGTTTCCGAAATAAAAGGTAAACAGTACAAATCTTCACACAAAAACACCCAAAAGAATAAATTGCATCCATAAATTTGGCTTAAAACCACATCAGTATGGAATGTGGCCTACACGTTGCAGTTCTTTGTCATATTTGTGTTCTAATGTCATACCAAATAGCTGGTGTGCTGTCACTTTTCTGTTCCAAGAAATCACAGTAAAACAAATACGCATACCCAAAATTTTCATTATAAAGACACATACAACAAGGATGATTTATTTTTAATACTTCGTCGTTTATAAATTATAGTTGCAAATACTAGGCTTCGTTTTCGTTATGCGGATGTAGATGTAGTGTATTCGAGAATAAAGATCAACTTTTCAAAGAGCAATGAGTTTTCTATATCAGCATAATCTTTAATATCCAAAAAATTCAAGTAATGCGCACAATTTTGTACAAAAAGGCTGTTCTTTTTTGGACCATGCTGTGATAGAATAATACCGACATATTTATAACGTTGTTATTCGTAGATCGTTGGCTCGGTATGGAGTGATAATGAATGTATTTTTTACAGCGTAATCATATTCCAGTATGCTTGGCAATTATGTCACGAAAATTGCTTGACACACCGCCGGTTCTGATATACACCATGGTAGTTATTGATTGGTTTGATAGTATTTGTGCTAATACGTCAACCAATTAAACTCATTCAATTGTATAGTATATTTCTGTCCGTGTTAACAGGAATCTTGCATCTAAATATTGACATTTATTAAGAAAATGATATAATTGTACTCTAAATTCTCATTATTAATGCAACTACAAACTGCTTAACAAAATGCTAAAGAAGAAAAATATTCCAATACCTAAATGAATGAATGAATGACTGATTTACCATCATTATTTGCACATTCGAACTTTAATTTTTTTTCTTAATCCTAAGAAAACCAAATCGCTAAACAACAACTTTACAAATGGTAATGACATATTTTTGCTTATTTATTGAATTTCCTGCCGACTTACAAGAAGAGTTTTTCCTATATAGTAGAGTCAATATACCATGTAACCACAAAAAAATTGCAAGAAAAGGTTTTTGCCTTTTTTAGTACTATTTGACCTGGAAATTAACACACTAAAAGTTGGCAAAAAACTGACCACCGAAAAGGGTCTAAATATGACGTCATACAAAATGGCTGCCAAAATGTAATAAAATGCTTAATTTCAATGATTTGCATACGGTTTCTTCTGGCATCTTTAAGTATGGAAACAAGTTTAAGGCACCAGTATCTTACATGATTGTTAATTTTTCAATCTGACCAATGTCCTGTGTGACGTTATGCTGTGATAGTGTCATCTATGACGTCATCTATGACGTCCTATGACGTTATTATGTCATGTATTTTTCTTAATATCATGATTCTTTCACTGTGATGCCCTGGATGAGCTGTGGTTTTAATGGCTAACTTTTTGTCATCTATTCGTGTTCATTGCAATATAGATTTCAACATCATTAACTACTTAATATATTGATATCGACATTTAATGTTTTCCTTATGCAGTTATAGATTAGAAGACATAAATGCACATATTGGTTTGTTTTGTAATTTCCAGTGTTTCAGCTGACCAGCTGGCGTTATCCTTACTATATTACCTTTACAGTCACATGCTGCCTTTATTACCATCATCATCTGATACTGGGTTGAGGGATGTATTATCACAAGTGTCTTCTTGACAAGTTCCACAGGCTTGGGTACATTCAAGGCCATGTTTTTTGCAGCTACATTTGCGTGTGCGGCAACCTGTCGAGCAGTTGCAGTGTATCATTTTCAACAGACTTTCAGGAGCAGGGTTTTTGTCCATCATGAGTGGAATCAGTTGACCCCCTTGTACACTCCAGCCCCAGTCTGGAGGATCCATGCCACCATCCGTACACATCCACATCATAACTTGAAGATATACCCTCCGTGAGTGAAGTTTTGTGGCTGATATTGTTGGGGGCAGCCTTTCGGGTGCCACAAAAGTCTTTGCTGTGGCCACTTTTTTGCAAAGGAAGCTGTAGCGCAATGATGCCAGAGAGTGAGAATGAGTCCCATTAAACAATGAAAGCATTTGTTTGCAGCGGGTGGTTTCTACAGTCTCTGTATTTGCCTTTGGTGTGCGAAAGATCTTGGGACAAGCACGCAAGACAGATTTGCCCTTGATGACCTTTCTGAAGATGGACTTTTTTCCAAGCCCAAAAATTCGTGAGGTAGTGTCGCATCCGTCCGGAAAACGCATGGGCAAACAACAGATCAGAACACGCTTCTTCCCCTAGTAAGAGTTTCAGAACTTTAATGTTATACACATTTGGTTTACCTTTGTCTTATCTAAAGTACAGGTCTTTGCAGTCATTCGTGGTTTCATGATACAAGAGCAAAACCAAAAGATCTGTATCTTCCCCGATGAGAGTTGTTGACTTGAAGGATGCCATTCTGATTGCTGCTTTTACGATGTCGACATCAGCATCACCCTCAGCCTGAATAACGTTGCAGCCTTTCTGGCGCAAGTGTTTCGTCATCAGGTTAATAAGAATCTGTTTATTCATTGTGTTTGAAAGAAAATCCTCTTTTTCCCCAGAAAATTCGGTTGACTCCACAATGTCGACCTTGTTGATGACCGGACTTCGGATTCGTCTTTGGTGGGTGTTGTCTTTTGTGGACGGTCTTCCATTGTACCCATCAAAGACAACAGTGGCATTACCATACAGTTCGGACGTGAAAGATGCATACGAATCTGCAATTGTAATGTAAGTGCTCCCCTCGGTCCATTTCGACCGATGTAGGAGGGAACCTCTGTCAAGAACATAGTGATCAGTCTTTAGAATGGACTGAAGAACAGCCCCATCTGATAAGGAACTTCCATGGTCTATCAAAGCTTCCAGAAGATGTGCTTTATCTGGTTTTCGCAAGAGATATTTTCCTTCAAATAAGGATGGTGTATAGAGGGAGAGCTCATATTGCATCACTTTATCAAGGCAAAGGCCACCTGAATGCGATACCACAAGGAACCTCTGAAACAATAGAGCTTGATCAATGGTTCGATTTTCTGTAACTTTGACAGCTTGAGCTAATGTCTTTACTTTAGTGTTCTTTTTGTGGGAATATGAGAAGACTGGGTGTCCTTCCATTTGTTTTACTGTGTCTCCGCCTACATTAAAAAGTTCTTCAACATTGACACCCTCATCAGCATTTATCCCTGTGATAATGTTGCGCAAGGTTGTCTCTTTGGAAAATGGAAAATAGTATTCTAGCTTCGTCGCAAGTTTGTCTAAGTCTCTCATATCCCTGTCCATACGAGAAGCAGATGCCTCCTTGTGCTGTTCACTTGTTGGATATGATGTCTGACAGAATTCCTGCATGGCGTAGTTGTAGGCGGAAGATACAGGGGCAGACATTGTCCAAACGGCCCTCTGATGGTCTGACATGCCACTTCCTCATTAGCCCACCGGTGCTTTTAAGCGACCGCATTAGTGTCTGCTCGATCACCAAGTCAGGACTAAGGTCAGCCCAGAATTTGTTGCTGCGTCAAATAACATGGAATCCATTTTTGAATTTCTGAAACACTGGGGACTTTCCACTTTCAAAATCCCTCATATTCTGTAAGTAAAGATAAGCAGACTTCAGATAGTAAGGGTGTCCAGCAGCAGCAAATATTGGCAAACAGTCATATATAGCATGGAGATGCATTTGCCATGACCCTGTGCGATCAGCCTTGATAAGCTCCTGTGCAACTCCCAACATTTGTTGATAGTTAATCCACAATTTGCTTGTTTTTTAGTTGTTAAATAATTCACACTTTCTTGAAGTGAGAGCATTGGAAGTTCTTTCCATGCAGTCTGCTTTCAGCAGTGCATCTAAACCTATTTTACCAGTCTCCTTTTGAGTATACAATCTCTCCAGCTCTTTAACTAGATCTTCAAAACTTGGATCGGCTTTAATTACCTTGGTCACTATCTGATGCGTGAGACACTGCTTAACAAGAAGATGTCCACGAAATGCACATTGCACATCTTTGCCTCTCATCATATGTGCTACAGCGTTTTCACCATACACTGTCTCGAGGATTTCCCTTAGTCCACTTCCATCCATAAGTGTTTCTATGGCCCCCAACAAATTCATGAAAGTATGAAAGCTCCCCAATAACAAAATAATATCTCTAAGTGGACTACTATCTTGAACTTCATGTATAATCTCAGAAGCTTTCCAAAAGAGTGGCTGATCAAAGGTTACAATTAGTGGGACACTGTGCTTGGAAGCAAGAGCACATATATAGTCGAGTGTAGAGAAGATACATGTCTTATCTCCAGGGTTCATATCAATCATTGGTAGCAACAATACTGATGATAGTCTAGGGTGGAGACAGTCCTTGTGTAGCAGGTGCATCACTCCTTGCCAATTTGGTAGTGTTTGCTTGAAGCGGAAGGACATCTCCCACACTACTTTAATCTTATGATCAACAACATTCAAAAGTGGCAGAGACGTGAACTTAATGCTACGAAGAGTGTTCTTTGCAAAGCGGTAATCCTTGATCTCAATCTCCGTCTGTAGTAGAGTCAAAATATGAAAAAAAGTGACCTTACCCCAAAAAAATTGCAAGAAAAGGTTTTATGGCAGTTTTATCAAGTATTGGGTCTGGAGAAGAACATATTAAAAGTTGGCATTGATCGGATCTCCGGAAAAAGGTTTAAATATGACGTCATAAAAAAAATGGCCGCCGATATAAGAAATCGCTAGAAACTAGGCATAAGTCTGTAATTTAATAGTTTTTAATCATTTTAATAATGCAAATTATCACTAAAACTAAATATCTTGGCACCAACATAATGTTTGAAACTTTCTTGGCATCATCAATAACGTCAGGACGTTATCCGTGATGTCAGGACGTGACCTGTGATGTCATAACGTGATCTATGACGTCAGAATATGGTTTATTTCTAATATGTGTCTTCCAGTCCAGATTTGATGGCGCAGGGAGACATTTGATGATTTGAAAGAATTTCAAGTCATTTCTGAAGGTGGGACCCAAATTGATAGCAGTAATAGCTACGTTACAATTGGGGCTGGGGGTTCAAATGCACCATCACTTTTGATTAAAGTTTTTGATAGACAGTCTGTCTGCCATGGGCTATTGCTCCTCATATAGTGAAGTGCAAAGGTTTGAGGACAACGCCGCTTCTTCAGTGGCTCCTGATATTTTAGGTGAGGACAAAGATATGCATGATATGATGCTTTTATTTGCCTCGGATAACGTTGACCACAACATAGTGACCCTGGATGGAAAGGGAACATTTCATGGTATGGGGATGGTAGCAGCCATAACACCAGGCACACGAACCAGTCACAATATTCCGAGGAAAAAGATGTCTGACTTGAACATAGTTGATCAGACGAAGATTGAGATCAAGGATTACCTGCTTTCCAAAAAACACTCTTGGTAGCATTAAGTTCACGTCTCTGCCACTTTTGAATGTTGTTGATCATAAGATTGATATATTGTGGGAGATGTCCTTCCGCTTCAAGCAAACACTACCAAATCGGCAAGGAGTGATGCACCTGCTACACAAGGACTGTCTCCACCCTGGACAATCATCAGTATTGTTCCTACCAATGATTGATATGAACCCTGGAGATAAGACATGTATTTTCTCTACATTCGACTATATATGTGCTCTTGCTTCAAAGCACAGTGTCCCACCAATTGTAACCTTTGATCAGCCACTCTTTTGGAAAGCTTTTGAGATTATACATGAAGTTTAAGATGGTAGTCCACTCAGAGATGTTATTTTGTTATTGGGGAGCTTTCATACTTTCATGAATTTGTTGGGGGCTGTGGTGGTCCTTATTCTTAAATTACAAAATAAACACAGAGGCGCTGTTTGAGATACTGCTCGTTTAATGCGTCTTGTAGAACGATTGACGAAACAATTATCCCACCTCTAATAAGGGCCGAAACAAGAGGCTAAACCAACCAGTCAGTCGACATCACAAGCTGACTACCTGTCAGTAACTCCAGGACTCACATAATCAAAATAAACTGAACATCACCGACGCAGCGGTCAAAGCACCATTGCAAAAACGCCTAAAACAAAAGGCGAAAATAAACTGATGCAGTACGAGAAAAAAGGTTACCTTGGCAGACAGAAACCCAAAACGCAGTGTAACCATGACAACAGCACAAAGTAAATGACAAAATCAAAAAGAA
Organism: Chiridota heheva; assembly: GCA_020152595.1. Classification (NCBI taxonomy): domain Eukaryota; kingdom Metazoa; phylum Echinodermata; class Holothuroidea; order Apodida; family Chiridotidae; genus Chiridota; species Chiridota heheva. The sequence continues at coordinate 7,865 of JAIGNY010001751.1, read as the reverse complement.
CAAAATGAGGGCGCAAAACTAAAATATTATCAAAGGCTTTCAGGTACACAAACCAAATTTGGTCTTAACAGGGGCCATAGGAACACTCATGGATGGAAGTGGACTAAGGGAAATCCTGGAGACAGTGTATGGTGAAAACGCTGTAACACATATGATGAGTGGCAAAGCTGTGCAACGTGCATTTCGTGGACATCTTCTTGTTAAGCAGTGTCTCACGCATCAGATAGTAACCAAAATAATTGTAGCCGATCCAAGTTTTGAAGATCTACTTAAAGAGCTGGAGAGATTGTATACTCAAAAGGAGACAGGTAAAATAAGTTTAGATGCACTGCTGAAAGCAGACTGCATGGAAAGAATTTCCATACTCTAACTTAAAGAGAGTGTGAATTATCCAACAACTCAAAAACAAGCAAATTGTGGATTAACTATCAACAAATGTTGGGAGTTGCACAGGAGCTTATCAAGGCTGATCGCACAGGAGCTTATCAAGGCTGATCGCACAGGGTCATGGCAAATGCATCTCAATGCTATATATGACTGTTTGCCAATATTTGCTACTGCTGGACACCCTAACTATCTGAAGTCTACTTATCTTTACTTACAGAAGATAAGGGATCTTGAAAGTGGAAAGTCCCCAGTGTTTCAGAAATTCAAAAATTGATTCCATGTTATTCGACGCAGCAAAAAATACTGGGCTGGCCTTAGTCCTGACTTGGTGATCGAGCAGACACTAATGCGGCCGCTTAAAAGCACTGGTGGGTTAACAAAAGGAAGTGGCATGTCAGACCATCAGAGGGCCGTTTGGACAATGTCTGTCCCTGTATCTTCCGCCTACAACTACGCCATGCATGAATTCTGTCAGACATCATATGCAACAAGTGAACAGCACTAGGAGGCATCTGCTTCTCAAGTTACTTAGACAAACTTGCGACAAAGCTGGAACACTATTCTCCATTTTCCAATGAGGCAACTTTGCGCAACATTATCACAGGGATAAATGCCGATGAGGGTGTCAATGTTGAAGAACTTTTCAATGTAGGCAGAGACACAGTAAAACAAATGGAAGGACACCCAGTCTCCTCATATTCCCACAAAAAGAACACTAAAGTGAAGACATTAGCATCAGCTCAAGCTGTCAAAGTTACAGAGGATCGAAGCATTGATCCAGCTCTATTGTTTCAGAGGTTCCTTGTGCTATCGCAGTCATGTGACCTTTGCCTTAATGAAGTAATGCAGTATGAGCTCTCCCCTTATCCACCATCCTTATTTGAAGGAAAAAATCTCTTGCGAAAACCAGATAAATCACATCTTCTGGAAGCTTTGAAAGACCATGGAAGTTCCTTATCAGATGGTGCTGTTTTTCAGTCCATTCCAAAGACTGATCACTATGTTCTTGACGGAGGTTCCCTCCTACATCGATTGAAATGGACCGAGGGGAGCACTTACACTTCAATTGCAGATTCGTATGTATCTTTCACATCCGATCTGTATGGTAATGCTACTATTGTCTTTGATGGGTACAATGGAAGACTATCCACAAAAGACAACACCCACCAAAGACGAATCCGAAGTCAGGTCACCAACAAGGTCGATATTGTGGAGTCAACCAAATTTTCTGGGAAAAAATATGATTTTCTTTCAAACACAATGAATAAACAGGCCCTTATTAAGCTGATGACGAAATACTTCTGCCAAAAAGGCTGCAACGCTATTCAGACTGAGGGTGATGCTGATGTCGACATCGTAAAAGCAGCAATCACAATGGCATCCTTCAAGTCAACAACCCTCATCGGGGAAGATACAGATCTTTTTGTTTTGCTCTTGTATCATGGAACCACGAATGACTGCAAAGACTTGTACTTTAGATCAGACAAAGGTAAACCAAATGTGTATAACATTAAAGTTCTGAAACTGTTACTAGGGGAATAAGTGTGCTCTGATCTGTTGTTTGCCCATGCGTTTTCCGGATGTGACACTACCTCACAAATTTTTGGGGTTGGAAAGAAGTCCATCTTCAGAAAGGTCATCAAGGGCGAATCTGTCTTGTGTGCTTGTTCCAAGATCTTTCGCACACCAAAGGCAAATCCAGAGACTGTAGAAACCACCGGCTGCAAACAAATGCTTTTATTGTTTAATGGGACTCATTCTGACTCTCTGGCATCATTGCGCTACAGCTTCCTTTGCAAAAATGTGGCCACAGCAAAGACTTTTGTGGCACCCGAAAGGCTGCCCCCAACAACATCAGCCACAAAACTTCACTCACGCAGGGTATATCTTCAAGTTATGGTGTGGATGTGTACGGACGGTGGCATGGATCCTACAGACTGAAGCTGGAGTGTACAAGGGGGTCAACTGGTTCCACTCATGATGGACAAAAGCCCTGCTCCTGAAAGTTTGTTGAAAATGATACACTGCAACTGCTCGACAGGTTGCCGCATACTCAAATGTAGCTGCAAAAAACATGGCCTTGAATGTACCCAAGCCTGTGGACCTTGTCAAGAAGACACTTGTGATAATATATCGCTCAACCAGTATCAGATGATGATGGTAATAAAGGCTGCATAAGACTGTAAAGGTAATATAGTAAGGATAACGCCAGCTGGTCAGCTAAAACACTAGAAATTACCAAACAAACTAATATGCGCATTTATGTCTTCTAATCTATAACTGCATAAGGAAAACATTAAATGTCGATTATAATTCATTAAGTGGTCGATGATGTTAAAATCTATATTGCAATGAAGACGAATAGATGACTAAAAGTTAGCCATTAAAACCACAGCTCATCCAGGGCATCACAGTGAAAGAATCATGATATTAAGAAAAATACATGACATAATGACGTCATAGGACGTCATAGATGACGTCATAGATGACACTATCACAGTATAACGTCATACAGGTACATTGGTCAGATTAAAAGATTAACAATCATGTAAGATACTGATGCCTTAAACTTGATTTCATACTTAAAGATGCCAGAAACCGTATGCAAATCATTGAAATTAAGCATTTTATTACATTTTGGCAGCCATTTTGTATGACGACATATTTAGACCCTTTCCGGTAGTCAGATTTTTGCCAACTTTTAGTATGTTAATTTCCAGGTCAAATAGTACCAAAAAATGCAAAAAAACCTTTTCTTGCAATTTTTTTGGGGTTACGTGGTATATTGACTCTACTACTGATCAACTATCTTCAAGTCAGACATCTTTCTCCTCGGAATAGTGTGACTGGTTCGTGTGCCTGGTGTTATGGCTGCTACCATCCCCATACCATGAAATGTACCCTTTCCATCCAGGGTCACTATTTTGTGGTCTACCTTATCCGCGATAAATAAAAACATCATATCATGCATATCTTTGTCCTCACCTAAAACATCAGGAGCCACTGAAGAAGCGGCGTTTTCCTCAAACCTTTGCACTTCACTATATGAGGAGTAATAACCCATGGCAGACAGATTGTCTATCAAAAACCTTGATCGAAAGTGATGGTGCATTTAGAACCCCAGCCCCAGTTGTAACGGAGCTATCACTGCTCTTGGACGTACCGCTTGAACAATCGCTTGCCCAATGCTTGCTTCCTTCCTGCTGGTCTTATTTCCTACGAGAAGGTGTTGCAGCATAAGACGCAAGCTCGGAGGAACAAACGCTTACGCAGAATCAAGCTCAAGTTCTGTAGCATTCGGATATTCGTGCTTTGTATGTGGGATAAGAGTTTTGATATCACTTTTGATCAGCTTTGCTGCAGTTTCTATGATAGCTCTCTTTTGAGCTTCCTCTCCATCCCCTTTGGGCATATTGAAGTAATTGCGTAGAATTCTGCTTGTCTTCTGCCGGAAAGTTACAATATTATGTAATCCATCACCATCAGCCACAAAAATATCCTCTCCGTAGTGTTTTACCAGGTAAGACTTCAAATACTGATTGCCATAAGCAACAGAGTTACTATCTTGTAAATATTCCTTCATCTTGTTGGCAAGGAAGGTTACAGTTAATTGTTCCTCATCGTTGTCCTCGAAGTAGGAGCATGTCTTGAGAAATGCATATTCTTGGTTGGTGTCCATGGGTCGCCCAACTTTCTTTTGCTTGTTGTCACTATCCAGATCTGTCCTGTGTTGTATAGGAATATTTCTGAGGGTGCGAAAGTGTACATCACATGAATGCTGGTACAAATTGTCAGCAGCATGCAAATCTCTACTAAAGTATTCAATTCGCCCTGTACAGAAAAAGCCCATTCATCTTGTCGTCTTTTACAGAGCAAAATTATCTTGTCCACAAAGTTATATGTTTTTACACTACTATAATCTTCACAGTTAGCACCTTTTGTACTTGACACCACCTTCTTGCCACAGTATAAGCAATCTGTTTTTCTATCGAAAGCCCCAATAGAGACACGTGTATTTCTCTTTAATAATGGGGTAGAGTTCATTTAGGCTCTCTTGTGTTTCTCTTTTTCCTTTTTGTTTACGTAAATCATGCGACAAGATTTGTGCACGCAAGTGCCAGGTTCTAGAGTAACGTCATCACCTCTTTCAACACTTGCCTTGTTGATCCCTTTAGCTCCTTTCTTACGAATCTCAACTCTATCTTCTTGGTGAACTTACCTCACTGACTGATTCACTTTGACAGAATGTCTGTTTCAAGTACTTTATGATTTAACACTTTTACTTCATGGAAAGAAAGAAAAATCAAGATATCCTTTTGATTGTCTTGAAGATGCAAATACATGTGGGAGGATGCACACAACTCATTGTGGTCCTGAACAAAAAGAATGAACTCATGATGTACTCCACATGTGGGTCCCACCTTCAGAAATGACTTGAAATTTTTCAAATCATCAAATGTCTCCCTGCGCCATCAAATCTGGACTGCAACAAACATATTAGAAATAAACCATATTCTGACGTCATAGATCACGTCATGACGTCACAGGTCACGTCCTGACGTCACGGATAACGTCCTGACGTCATTGATGATGCCAAGAAAAGTTTCAAAAATTATGTTGGTGCCAAGATATTTAACTTTAGTGATAATTTTCATTATTAAAATAATTAGAAACTATTAAATTACAGACTTATGCCTAGTCTCTAACGATTTCTTATATCGGCGGCCATCTTTTTTATGATATCATATTTAAACCCTTCCGGAGATCCTATCAATGCCAACTTTTAAAATGTTCTTCTCCAGACCCCACAGTTAATAAAACTGCCAAAAAATCTTTTCTTGCAATTTTTTGGTGTAAGGTCACTTTTTTCATATTTTGACTCTACTAATAGTGATAAAACAGTAATTTTGTTCTGAATTATTGTTTTGGTTTATAACAAAACACTGCAGTTACATCTTTAAATTAATGAAAGGAAAAAAGAAACGTTTCCTCGAGAGAAAAAAATACAAAATAGTGAACTAGAAAATGTTGGTTATTCTCTGTGTTGCCATATGCAAATGAGCTGGATTAATGTGTGTAGGTACCGAACATGTAATTCAACGTATTTCTTCAGCCAGTCCGGTCCACGCTCCCAATTGGGGGATTTTCTGATTGGGAGATTAAGACATGCGCAGTGACTATAATTTAAACCTCAAAATTTCTGCCGTTAACTTTATTTTGATTTTCAAATTATATCAATCTAAAAATGTATACTTTTAAAAATAATATGAACTTGATATTTCTGATTATTTATCTATTATTGGTAAAATGTTAAGATCTGCTCTTCAGATACTATTGCACTGAATTTTTAAAGATTACTTTACGGTTCTGTGGTAAAATTCAAATTTGCGCTGGTAAAAAAGAAGAAAATAATTGTATCGTTGTCTTGGACCAGCAAAACTAGAGTATTTTGCATGCATTTTCCTATTTTTGGCTTAAACCTATTTTGCATTTATGTATTTGTTTAGTAAGATTTGAATTTTGAAAAATGCCTTGTGTGTTTTCATGATACGAACTGTCCCCATTGGAAGATCTCCAATCGGGAGTGTGGACTAGACTGTCAGCCCAGTTTCCTAATCTTATTTTGTGATAGAATATAATTTTCATAAGCGCACAACCTCTTTAGCCTTTATTATTAAAATTAAAAGGAAACAAAGAAGTCAGCTATTATTCTTCTGCGTTTTTGTTGTTAGAGTATGACCAATCAATTAAGTTTTAAAAAAGTACTTTTATTTTTATTGAAATTAGAGTTGTATCAGATTGTTCTATTACTAAGAAAGTTTTAAGTGTACAATTCTACATTGACACAATACATTATGCTGAATCATTTAATGACCGCACATTGTATGACACGACTAATTTCAAACTTGTTTTGAACTAAATATGATAGTTAATGTAAATGCTGAATGAAAATATGACCTTCAATTTTGATCGACCGTCAATCATTTGAACAATAGATATATGCATTGAAAGCAAACGTATTTTAGTCTAGGTCCGTGAGTCATTTTGGATAACTATCCAATTTTGGTTTTGCTTCCTGTAAATAGATCATAAATTCATTATTTTAAGAAAACAGAAAGTTCATTAAAAAGCAGATTGTTGTAAAAATACCTTTCAATTGCATATTCAACTTTTGTTTATATATACTTTCTCATAGTTCTAGTTGATAATTGATGTTAAATATTAGAAAAGAAAAGCATTTATAACTGAAACTTTGCTAAATATAAATCTTTTCGAGAGAGATTATTGCTCAAAAATTAATGAAAAGATTTTCAGCTTTTGCTTTTATAATTCTTATACTTTTTGTGTTATATATATATATGAAATAAAAATAAAAAACTCTATAATACACCGATAATTGTGAGGCAACTACTTCCAGCTACGTGTCTAAAAACCCCGATAAAACGCGGTAAAATGTATGCTACATTATGACATGATCAATAAATAAGATATGAATTTGACATTTTAAAATGTATATCCCTCACGACTGCCAGATAGACCATGACTTCTACAACAATGCAATATCTATGTATAATATTTTCTATTTCTTTGAAATAAGAGACACAAATTATAACCATAGATAATAATTTGTCCTGGGTGCCCATTTTTTCCAACAAAATTGATCAAGGTGCTGGTATACTCAATTTTCTAAATATGTGCTTACCTAGCCACAGCTTACTAAATCTTTGACTTGACTTAAACCATTGTATTTCGCGTGGAACTTTGGTGACCGACATTCCCCATCCCGGGAATATGCAATTGAATCAAGAATGCTGAAGGCGGAGAACTTCTTTCTCTGTGGAGCGTATCCATACTGTCCAGGGTCTTTCTATCTCTATGCGGGGTGTATCCAAATTGTCGATGGTCTTTCTCTCTAAGAGCATGGCGGACAAAACTGAGTTGTGACTCTTTCATGATGTGACCAAGCCATCCCCATTTCTTTCTCCTGTTCTATATGTCAATTGGATCTTCACTTGTGCGGTATTCATACTTGATTATTTTGTCTTGCAACTTGATACGTAATATGCGCCTGAGGCATCTGTTGATAAATGTTTTAATTCTCAATACCCTAATTCCTCCTTACTTTAATTACTGCAACATTGTTTGGAACATGAAGATGAAACATACATGCAAAGGCTCCACATACTAAAGAAAGCTCTTCGAGCAGTTTCTAAAACAACATTCAATATTCATTCCAAACCATTAATCTCCATGGATTAAACACTTACAAACTTTGACATTGTTACTTACCAAAACAATAATATTTGTCTATTCAATAACATGCTTTACTTCTAAATAGGTATTCACTTAGGCATTCTTCGAATATTAATTTACCAATAAAAGTAATTTCTTCTCAGATTTTTTGTTGGACATGCTAATGCTAAGCTTTGGAACTCAGGTCTTCCCACATTTATCAAAAGTTATATTTCATCTAAGTT
>JAIGNY010001750.1:0-20862 GCA_020152595.1 Chiridota heheva | reverse complement strand
TTACGTAAGTTACCGTGACATATGCTGCTTACTTTAGCTACCATATTTATTATGCTTACTTAGTTACCACACGTATTATGCTTACTTAGGTTACTGCACGTAAATGCTGCTTACTTAAGTTACCATACATATGCCGCTTACTCTAATTACCACATTTATTATGCTTACTTGGGTTACTGTATGTATGCTGCTTACTCAAGTTACCCTAATGATGCTGCTTACTTAATATGCCATACTTATGCAGCTTACTTAAGTTATCGTACGTATGATGCCTACTTTCGTTACCGTACATTTGCTGCTTACTTTAGTTACCGTACAAATGCTGCTTACTTTAGTTACTGTATGTATTATGCTTACTTAAGTTACTGTACGTATGCTGCTTACTTATTACTGTACGTATGCTGCTTACTTAAGTTACCATACTTATACTGCTTACTAAAGTTAGGGTATGTATTATGCTTAATTAAGTTATCATACGTTTGCTGCATACTCAAGTTATCGAACGATGCTGCTTACTTAAGTTACAGTGTGTATACTGCTTACTTTAGTTACCATACTTATACTGCTTACTTAAGTTACCATAATGATTATGCTTGTTACCGATGTATGTTGCTTACTTTAATTACCATATTTATTATGCTTACTTAAGTTTACGTACATATTATGCTTAATTAACTTACCGTGTATTATGCTTACTTGCTTACGGGTACGTATCATGTTTACTTTAGTTACTGTACGTGAATGCTACTTACTTAAGTTACCATATATATGCTGCTTACTTTGATTACCGTGCATATGCTGCTTACTTTAATTACCATATTTATTATGCTTACTTGCACCGTGACGATTTATGCTTACTTAAGTTACCGTATGTATTATGCTTACTTTAGTTACTGTACATATACTGCTTTTACTTAAGTTACCATACATGACATGCTTAAGTTACCCGTGACGATGTTGCTTTACTTAAGTAACCGTGACGATACCGCTTACTTGCCGTCGCATATGCTGCTTACTTTAAATACCATATTCAATATGCTTACTTAAGTTACTGTAATGATGCTGCTTACTTGGTTACCCTAGGTATGCTGCTTACTTAAGTTACCGTCATTACTGCTTACTTTAGCTACTAAATTTATTTTGCCCACTTGGTTAACGTGGGTATTATGCTTACTTAAGTTACCATGACATACTCTTACTTGCTTACTATGTATTATGCTTACTTGTTACGGTATGTATCATGCTTACTTAAGTTACTGTCGATATGCTGCTTACTTAAGTTACCATATATATGCTGCTTACTTTAGTCACCGTGCATATGCTGCTTACTTTATTTACCGTACATATACTGCTTACTTAAGTTACTGTACGTGGTATTATGCTTACTTAAGTTACCATATGTATTATGTTTACTTTAGTACTGTACACATACTGCTGACTTAAGTTACCATACGTGATATGCTTGAGTTACCAGACGTATGTTGCTTACTTAAGTTACCGACGTGATACTGCTTACTTAAGTTACCGTACATATGCTGCTTACTTTAGTTACCATATTTATTATGCTTACTTAAGTTAACATACGTATTATGCTTAAGTTACTGTACGTATATGCTGCTTACTTAAGTTACCATATATATGCTGCTTACTTTAGTGACTGTACATATGCTGCTTACTTTAATTACCATATTTATTAGGCTTACTTAGGTTATTGTACGTATTATGCTTACTTAAGTTACCGTATGTTTTATGCTTACTTTAGTTACTGTACACATACTGCTGACTTAAGTCACCATACGTGATATGCTTAAGTTACCATAATATCTTGCTTACTTGCCGACGATACTGCTTACTTTAGTTAACGTACATATGCTGCTTACTTTAGTTACCATATTTATTATGCTTACTTAAGTTAACGTACGTATTATGCTTACTTAAGTTACTGTACGTATATGCTGCTTACTTAAGTTACCATACTTATACTGCTTACTAAAGTCACCGTATGTATTATACTTACTTAAGTTACCATAAGTTTGCTGCTTACTTAAGTTGTTGTATGTATGCTGCTTACTCAAGTTACCGTATGCATACTGCTTACTTTAGTTACTGTACATATACTCCTTACTTAAGTTACCATACGTATTATGCTTAAGTTACCATACGTATCTTGCTTACTTAAGTTACCGTACGTATACTGCTTACTTAAGTTACGGTACATATGCTGCTTACTTTAGTTACCATATTTCTAATGCTTACTTAAGTTACTGTACCTATTATGCTTACCTAAGTTACTGTACGCATATGCTGCTTACTTAAGTTACCATACATAAGCTGCTTACTTTAGTTACCATACATATGCTGCTTACTTTAATTACCATATTTATTATGCTTACTTAAGTTACTGTACGTATGCTGCTTACTTAAGTTACCCTAGGTATGCTGCTTACTTAAGTTACCGTACATTACTGCTTACTTAACTTACCATGCACGTATCATGCTTACCTAAATTACTGCACGATATGCTGCTTACTTGTTACCATATATATGCTGCTTACTTTAGTTACCATGCATATGCTGCTTACTTTATTTACCATATTTATTATGCTTACTTAAGTTAACGTCGATTATGCTTACTTAAGTTACTGTACGATATGCCGCTTACTTAAGTTACCATATATATGCTGCTCACTTTAGTTACTGTACATATGCTGCTTACTTTAATTACCATATTTATTATGCTTACTTAGGTTATCAGACGTATTACGCTTACTTAAGCTACCGTATGTATACTGCTTACTTTAGTTACCATACATATACTGCTTACTTAAGTTACCATTTGTATTATGCTTAAGTTACTGTACGTATGTTGGTTACTTAAGTTACCGTACGTATACTGCTTACTTAAATTACCGTATGTATACTGCTTACTTTAGTTACCGACATATACTGCTTTACTTAATTACCATAATGTGATTATGCTTAAGTTACCATACTTATGCTGCTTACTTAAGTTACCGATTTATTGCTTACTTAAGTTACCATCGCTTGCTGCTTACTTAAGTTACAGACGTATACTGCTTACTTGTTACCATATTATACTGCTTACTAAAGTTAGGGTATGTATTATGCTTACTTAAGTTACCATAAGTTTGCTGCTTACTCAGGTTATCGAACGTATGCTGCTTACTTGTTACCATGTGTATACTGCTTACTTTAGTTACCATACTTATACTGCTTTACTTAAGTTACCATACGTATTATGCTTAAGTTAACCGTGTGTATGTTGCTTACTTTAATTACCATATTTATTATGCTTACTTAAGTTACCATCGTGATTATGCTTATCTAAGTTACTGCACGTATGCTGCTGCTTACTTGCTACCATACATATGCTGCTTACTAATAGTTACTGTATGTATTATGCTTACTTAAGTTACTGTACGTTATGCTGCTTACTTGTTACCGTATGTATTGCTTACTTGGTTACCATACCTTTGCTGCTTACTTAAGTTATCGAACGTATGCTGCTTTACTTGTTACCATGTGTATACTGCTTACTTTAGTTACCGTGACATATACTGCTTACTTGCTACCATACGTATTATGCTTAAGTTACCATGTATGTTGCTTACTTAAGTTACAGCGAGGTATACTGCTTACTTAAGTTACCGTGACATTACTGCTTACTTTAGTTACCAAACTTATTATGCTTACTTAAGTTAACTGACGATTATGCTTACTTAAGTTACTGCACGATATGCTGCTTACTTAAGTTACCATATATATGCTGCTTACTTTAGTTACCATACATATGCTGCTTACTTTATTTACCATATTTATTATGCTTACTTAAGTTTACGTACGTATTACGCTTACTTAAGTTACCGTATGTATTATGCTTAAGTTACGGTACGTATGTTGCTTACTTAAGTTACCATACGTATACTGCTTACTTAAGTTACCGTACGTATTATGCTTACTTAAGTTACCGTAAGTATTATGCTTACTTAAGTTACGGTACGTATTATGCTTACTTAAGTTACCATATGTATGCTTCTTACTTTAGTTACCATGATTATTATGCTTACCCAAATTATCGTACGCATGATGCTTACTTAAATTATTGTACCTTTGCTGCTTACTTAAGTTACCGTATGTATGATGTTTACTTAAGTTAATGCACGTATGCTGCTTAAGGTACCGTACGTATGCTGCTTACTTAAGCTACCGTACGTATGCTGCTTACTTAAGTTACCGTATGTATACTGCTTACTTAAGTTACCGTACATATACTGCCTACTTAACTTACCATACGTATTGTGCTTAAGTTACCGTACGTATGTTGCTTACTTGAGTTACCGTAAGTATACTAATTACTTTAGTTACCGTACATATGCTGCTTACTTTAGTTTTCGTATGTATGCTGCTTACTTAAGTTACCGTATGTGCGCTGCTTACTTTAGATACCGTTCGTATGCTGCTTACTTAGATTACCGTACGAATGCTGCTTACTTTAGTTATTGTGCGTATGCTGCTTACTTTAGTTTTTGTATGTACAGTATGCTGCTTACTTAAGTTACCGTACGTATTCTGCTTACTTTAGTTTCCGTACATATGCTGCTTACGTAAGTTACCGTGCGTATGCTGCTTACTTTAGTTGTGCGTATGCTGCTTACTTTAGTTTCCGTACGTATGCTGCTCACTTAAGTTACCGTACATATGCTGCTTACTCAAGTTATCGTACGTATGCTTCTTACTTTAATTACCGTACGAATGCCGGTTACTTAAGTTTCTGTACATATGATGCTTACTTTAGCTACTGTAAGATATTCCTAATCTATTCTTTGTTTGCATAATTTTCACATGTCTGTCACATGTACATCAGTTGTTGGACTTCATCTACTTACGTTTACATATTTAGATACTTTAGTCCAATAAGTAAAGCAGGGTTAATCATGGGATCTTTGATATCCAATTACCTTGAAGTGTCATCATTAGTTTGATTTACATAGTATGGTAATTTTCCCCAATCAGATGGTTAGATCTGATCAGGTGTTCAGGCCTATCCAATCAGGATAGTTGTTTACTTGGAAGTGTGTACGATTTATCAACGTTGAGTCAGTCTCATCCGTGCGATTGTTCTGCGGAGTCCTGTGTTGTGGTTTCTCTTACTTATTACGTATCATCTGTTGTATTTCCCTTTCAAAGGAAATGTCAATTTGTAAACATCTTGTAAAAACCATTGGAACTTAAAACATGTTGAGGATTTAATAAACTTACGACCAGAAATTGAAGAATCTTTCTCTAATGTTTCATTTTACCTGCTGAGTGCAGTTTGTGTTGACTTTGTTACACAATTTAGCCTAGTGTTATCAACCATAAGATTAGGACTATCTTACATCAGTGGCAGTGATGGGATAGTCAAAATCTTACAGTTTATAATGTTAGGCTTAATTGTATAACAAAGTGCACACAAACTGCACTCAGTGGATAAAATGAAACATCAGAGAAAGATTCTTCAATTTCTGGTCGTAAGTTTATTCAATCCTCAACATGCTTTAAGTTCCAATAGTTTTTACAAATGATTGACAGTTCTTTGAAAAGAAAAGAAAACAGACGATACGTAATAAATAAGAGAAACCACAACACAGGACTTCACAGAACAATTGCACTGACGAGACTGACTCAAAGTGGATAGATCATACGCACTTCCAAGTAAACAAGTATCCTGATTGGATAGACCCTGAACACCTTATCAGATCTAACCATCTGATTCAAAGAAAGTACCATACTATGTAAATCAAACTAATGGTGCACTTCAAGGTGATTGATGTCAAAGGTCCCATGATTAACCCTGCTTTACCTATCGGACTAAAGTATCTAAATATGTAAATGTATGTAGATGAAGTCTAACAAGTGATGTACATGAGTCAGACATGTGAAAATTATGCAAACAAAGAATAAATATCCATAGCCTAACGTCATCAATTCTTAGACGTACATTTGTGGCGTAAATAACTCAAGAAACTTCGGTAACTATGATTTGGTAAATTTGGAACTACGACTATAACACCAATTTATATAACTAAAATACAACTTCAACTCATAAACAATCATAACAATGTAACTCAGCCTAATAGAATAAATCCTCATCAACAATAAAACATTGAATACCTCAAGGTATACGATCTGTACACCAAAAATTTCAAAATATATGATTTATAAATATCCGTTCCGAACACATCAAAATCAACTCTTACATTCAAGATTCTTACATCACTGTGCATATGCTACATACTTAAGCTACCCTACGTATGCTGTTTACTTCAGTCAACCTACGTACGCTGCTTACTTTAGTTAGTGTGTGTATGCTGCTTCCTTATTATATTTACTAAACATACGTATGCTGCTTACATAAGTTATCCTACATATGCTGCTTACTTTAGTTACCATATTTATTATGCCTACTTAAGTTACCGTACGTATATGCTTACTTAAGTTACGGTGCGTATCATGCTCACTTAAGCTACCGTACATATGCTGCTTACTTAAGTTACCATATATATGCTGCTTACTTTAGTTACCGTACATATGCTGCTTACTTTAATTACCATATTTATTATGCTTACTTAAGTTACCGTATGTATTATGCTTACTTAAGTTACCGTATGTATTATGCTTACTTAATATGCCATACTTATGCAGCTTACTTAAATTATCGTAGGTATGATGTCTACTTTCGTTACCATACATTTGCTGCTTACTTTAGTTACCGTACAAATGCTGCTTACTTTAGTTACTGTATGTATTATGCTTACTTAAGTTACTGTACCTATGCTGCTTACTTAAGTTACTGTACGTATACTGCTTACTTAATTACCATACGTACTATGCTTAAGTTACCATACTTATGCTGCTTACTTAAGTTACCGTACTTATTGCTTACTTAAGTTACCATACGTTTACTGCTTACTTAAGTTACCATACGTATACTGCTTACGTAAGTTACCGTACATATGCTGCTTACTTTAGCTACCATATTTATTATGCTTACTTAAGTTACCACACGTATTATGCTTACTTAGGTTACTGTACGTAAATGCTGCTTACTTAAGTTACCATACATATGCTGCTTACTCTAATTACCACATTTATTATGCTTACTTAAGTTACTGTATGTATGCTGCTTACTCAAGTTACCCTACGTATGCTGCTTACTTAATATGCCATACTTATGCAGCTTACTTGAGTTATCGTAGGTATGATGCCTACTTTCATTACCGTACATTTGCTGCTTACTTTAGTTACCGTACAAATGCTGCTTACTTTAGTTACTGTATGTATTATGCTTACTTAAGTTACTGTACGTATGCTGCTTACTTAAGTTACTGTACGTATGCTGCTTACTTAAGTTACCATACTTATACTGCTTACTAAAGTTAGGGTATGTATTATGCTTAATTAAGTTATCATACGTTTGCTGCATACTCAAGTTATCGAACGTATGCTGCTTACTTAAGTTACCATGTGTATACTGCTTACTTTAGTTACCATACTTATACTGCTTACTTAAGTTACCATACGTATTATGCTTAAGTTACCGTATGTATGTTGCTTACTTTAATTACCATATTTATTATGCTTACTTAAGTTTACGTACATATTATGCTTAATTAACTTACCGTATGTATTATGCTTACTTAAGTTACGGTACGTATCATGCTTACTTTAGTTACTGTACGTGAATGCTACTTACTTAAGTTACCATATATATGCTGCTTACTTTGATTACCGTACATATGCTGCTTACTTTAATTACCATATTTATTATGCTTACTTAAGTTACCGTACGTATTATGCTTACTTAAGTTACCGTATGTATTATGCTTACTTTAGTTACTGTACATATACTGCTTACTTAAGTTACCATACGTATTATGCTTAAGTTACCGTACGTATGTTGCTTACTTAAGTAACCGTACGTATACTGCTTACTTAAGTTACCGTACATATGCTGCTTACTTTAAATACCATATTCAATATGCTTACTTAAGTTACTGTACGTATGCTGCTTACTTTAAGTTACCCTAGGTATGCTGCTTACTTAAGTTACCGTACATTACTGCTTACTTTAGCTACCAAATTTATTTTGCCCACTTAAGTTAACGTAGGTATTATGCTTACTTAAGTTACCGTACGTATTACCCTTACTTAAGTTACCGTATGTATTATGCTTACTTAAGTTACGGTATGTATCATGCTTACTTAAGTTACTGTACGTATATGCTGCTTACTTAAGTTACCATATATATGCTGCTTACTTTAGTCACCGTACATATGCTGCTTACTTTATTTACCGTACATATACTGCTTACTTAAGTTACTGTACGTATTATGCTTACTTAAGTTACCGTATGTATTATGCTTACTTTAGTACTGTACACATACTGCTGACTTAAGTTACCATACGTATTATGCTTGAGTTACCGTACGTATGTTGCTTACTTAAGTTACCGTACGTATACTGCTTACTTAAGTTACCGTACATATGCTGCTTACTTTAGTTACCATATTTATTATGCTTACTTAAGTTAACATACGTATTATGCTTAAGTTACTGTACGTATATGCTGCTTACTTAAGTTACCATATATATGCTGCTTACTTTAGTGACTGTACATATGCTGCTTACTTTAATTACCATATTTATTAGGCTTACTTAGGTTATTGTACGTATTATGCTTACTTAAGTTACCGTATGTTTTATGCTTACTTTAGTTACTGTACACATATTGCTGACTTAAGTCACCATACGTATTATGCTTAAGTTACCATACGTATCTTGCTTACTTAAGTTACCGTACGTATACTGCTTACTTAAGTTAACGTACATATGCTGCTTACTTTAGTTACCATATTTATTATGCTTACTTAAGTTAACGTACGTATTATGCTTACTTAAGTTACTGTACGTATATGCTGCTTACTTAAGTTACCATACTTATACTGCTTACTAAAGTCACCGTATGTATTATACTTACTTAAGTTACCATAAGTTTGCTGCTTACTTAAGTTGTTGTATGTATGCTGCTTACTCAAGTTACCGTATGCATACTGCTTACTTTAGTTACTGTACATATACTCCTTACTTAAGTTACCATACGTATTATGCTTAAGTTACCATATGATCTTGCTTACTTACCGTCGTATACTGCTTACTTGGTTACGTACATATGCTGCTTACTTTAGTTACCATATTTCTAATGCTTACTTAAGTTACTGTACCTATTATGCTTACCTAAGTTACTGTACGCATATGCTGCTTACTTAAGTTACCATACATAAGCTGCTTACTTTAGTTACCATACATATGCTGCTTACTTTAATTACCATATTTATTATGCTTACTTAAGTTACTGTACGTATGCTGCTTACTTAAGTTACCCTAGGTATGCTGCTTACTTAAGTTACCGTACATTACTGCTTACTTAACTTACGGTACGTATCATGCTTACCTAAATTACTGTACGTATATGCTGCTTACTTAAGTTACCATATATATGCTGCTTACTTTAGTTACTGTACATATGCTGCTTACTTTATTTACCATATTTATTATGCTTACTTAAGTTAACGTACGTATTATGCTTACTTAAGTTACTGTACGTATATGCCGCTTACTTAAGTTACCATATATATGCTGCTCACTTTAGTTACTGTACATATGCTGCTTACTTTAATTACCATATTTATTATGCTTACTTAGGTTACCGTACGTATTACGCTTACTTAAGCTACCGTATGTATACTGCTTACTTTAGTTACCATACATATACTGCTTACTTAAGTTACCATTTGTATTATGCTTAAGTTACTGTACGTATGTTGGTTACTTGTTACCCGTCGTACTGCTTACTTAAATTACCGTATGTATACTGCTTACTTTAGTTACCGTACATATACTGCTTACTTAATTACCATACGTATTATGCTTAAGTTACCATACTTATGCTGCTTACTTAAGTTACCGTATTTATTGCTTACTTAAGTTACCATACGTTTGCTGCTTACTTAAGTTACCGTACGTATACTGCTTACTTAAGTTACCATACTTATACTGCTTACTAAAGTTAGGGTATGTATTATGCTTACTTAAGTTACCATAAGTTTGCTGCTTACTCAAGTTATCGAACGTATGCTGCTTACTTAAGTTACCATGTGTATACTGCTTACTTTAGTTACCATACTTATACTGCTTACTTAAGTTACCATACGTATTATGCTTAAGTTACCGTATGTATGTTGCTTACTTTAATTACCATATTTATTATGCTTACTTAAGTTACCATACGTATTATGCTTATCTAAGTTACTGTACGTATATGCTGCTTACTTAAGTTACCATACATATGCTGCTTACTAATAGTTACTGTATGTATTATGCTTACTTAAGTTACTGTACGTATGCTGCTTACTTAAGTTACCGTATGTATTGCTTACTTAAGTTACCATACCTTTGCTGCTTACTTAAGTTATCGAACGTATGCTGCTTACTTAAGTTACCATGTGTATACTGCTTACTTTAGTTACCGTACATATACTGCTTACTTAAGTTACCATACGTATTATGCTTAAGTTACCGTATGTATGTTGCTTACTTAAGTTACCGCAGGTATACTGCTTACTTAAGTTACCGTACATTACTGCTTACTTTAGTTACCAAACTTATTATGCTTACTTAAGTTAACTGACGTATTATGCTTACTTAAGTTACTGTACGTATATGCTGCTTACTTAAGTTACCATATATATGCTGCTTACTTTAGTTACCATACATATGCTGCTTACTTTATTTACCATATTTATTATGCTTACTTAAGTTTACGTATGTATGCTGCTTACTTAAGTTACCGTATGTATTATGCTTGGTTACGGTGTGTATGTTGCTTACTTAAGTTACCATATTACTTTTACTTGGTTACCGTACGATTATGCTTACTTAAGTTACCGTAAGTATTATGCTTACTTGGTTACGGTACGTGATTATGCTTACTTAAGTTACCATATGTATGCTTCTTACTTTAGTTACCATGATTATTATGCTTACCCAAATTATCGTACGCATGATGCTTACTTAAATTATTGTACCTTTGCTGCTTACTTAAGTTACCGTATGTATGATGTTTACTTAAGTTAATGCACGTATGCTGCTTAAGGTACCGTACGTATGCTGCTTACTTAAGCTACCGTACGTATGCTGCTTACTTAAGTTACTGTACGTATGCTGCTTACTTAAGTTACCATACTTATGCTGCCTACTAAAGTTACTGTATGTATTATGCTTACTTAAGTTACCATACGTTTGTTGCTTACTTAAGTTGTCGTACGTATGCTGCTTACTTAAGTTACCGTATGTATACTGCTTACTTAAGTTACCGTACATATACTGCCTACTTAACTTACCATACGTATTGTGCTTAAGTTACCGTACGTATGTTGCTTACTTGAGTTACCGTACGTATACTAATTACTTTAGTTACCGTACATATGCTGCTTACTTTAGTTTCCGTATGTATGCTGCTTACTTAAGTTACCGTACGTATGCTGCTTACTTTAGTTACCGTACGTATGCTGCTTACTTAGGTTACCGTACGTATGCTGCTTACTTTAGTTATTGTGCGTATGCTGCTTACTTTAGTTTCCGTACGTACAGTATGCTGCTTACTTAAGTTACCGTACGTATGCTGCTTACTTTAGTTTCCGTACATATGCTGCTTACGTAAGTTACCGTGCGTATGCTGCTTACTTTAGTTATTGTGCGTATGCTGCTTACTTTAGTTTCCGTACGTATGCTGCTCACTTAAGTTACCGTACATATGCTGCTTACTCAAGTTATCGTACGTATGCTGCTTACTTTAATTACCGTACGAATGCCGGTTACTTAAGTTTCTGTACATATGATGCTTACTTAAGCTACTGTAAGATATTCCTAATCTATTCTTTGTTTGCATAATTTTCACATGTCTGTCACATGTACATCAGTTGTTGGACTTCATCTACTTACGTTTACATATTTAGATACTTTAGTCCAATAAGTAAAGCAGGGTTAATCATGGGATCTTTGATATCCAATTACCTTGAAGTGTCATCATTAGTTTGATTTACATAGTATGGTAATTTCCCCAATCAGATGGTTAGATCTGATCAGGTGTTCAGGCCTATCCAATCAGGATAGTTGTTTACTTGGAAGTGTGTACGATTTATCAACGTTGAGTCAGTCTCATCCGTGCGATTGTTCTGCGGAGTCCTGTGTTGTGGTTTCTCTTACTTATTACGTATCATCTGTTGTATTTCCTTTCAAAGGAAATGTCAATTTGTAAACATCTTGTAAAAACCATTGGAACTTAAAACATGTTGAGGATTTAATAAACTTACGACCAGAAATTGAAGAATCTTTCTCTAATGTTTCATTTTACCTGCTGAGTGCAGTTTGTGTTGACTTTGTTACACAATTTAGCCTAGTGTTATCAACCATAAGATTAGGACTATCTTACATCAGTGGCAGTGATGGGATAGTCAAAATCTTACAGTTTATAATGTTAGGCTTAATTGTATAACAAAGTGCACACAAACTGCACTCAGTGGATAAAATGAAACATCAGAGAAAGATTCTTCAATTTCTGGTCGTAAGTTTATTCAATCCTCAACATGCTTTAAGTTCCAATAGTTTTTACAAATGATTGACAGTTCTTTGAAAAGAAAAGAAAACAGACGATACGTAATAAATAAGAGAAACCACAACACAGGACTTCACAGAACAATTGCACTGACGAGACTGACTCAAAGTGGATAGATCATACGCACTTCCAAGTAAACAAGTATCCTGATTGGATAGACCTGAACACCTTATCAGATCTAACCATCTGATTCAAAGAAAGTACCATACTATGTAAATCAAACTAATGGTGCACTTCAAGGTGATTGATGTCAAAGGTCCCATGATTAACCCGGCTTTACCTATCGGACTAAAGTATCTAAATATGTAAATGTATGTAGATGAAGTCTAACAACTGATGTACATGAGTCAGACATGTGAAAATTATGCAAACAAAGAATAAATATCCATAGCCTAACGTCATCAATTCTTAGACGTACATTTGTGACGTAAATAACTCAAGAAACCTCGGTAACTATGATTTGGTAAATTTGGAACTACGACTATAACACCAATTTATATAAGTAAAATACAACTTCAACTCATAAACAATCATAACAATGTAACTCAGCCTAATAGAATAAATCCTCATCAACAATAAAACATTGAATACCTCAAGGTATACGATCTGTACACCAAAAATTTCAAAATATATGATTTATAAATATCCGTTCCGAACACATCAAAATCAAGACTCTTACATTCAAGATTCTTACATCACTGTGCATATGCTACATACTTAAGCTACCCTACGTATGCTGTTTACTTCAGTCAACCTACGTACGCTGCTTACTTTAGTTAGTGTGTGTATGCTGCTTTCTTATTATATTTACTAAACAATACGTATGCTGCTTACATAAGTTATCCTACATATGCTGCTTACTTTAGTTACCATATTTATTATGCTTACTTAAGTTACCGTACGTATGCTGCTTACTTAAGTTACTGTACGTATGCTGCTTACTTAAGTTACCGTATGTATTATGCTTACTTAAGTTACCATACGTTTGCTGCTTACTTAAGTTATCGTACGTATGCTGCTTACTTAAGTTACCGTGTGTATACTGCTTACTTTAGTTACCGTACATATACTGCTTACTTAAGTTACCATACGTATTATGCTTAAGTTACCGTACGTATGTTGCTTACTTAAGTTACCGTACGTATACTGCTTACTTAAGTTACCGTACATATGCTGCTTACTTTAGTTACCACATTTATTATGCTTACTTAAGTTAACGTACGTATTATGCTTACTTAAGTTACTGTAAGTATGCTGCTTACTTAAGTTACCATACTTATACTGCTTACTAAAGTTACCGTATGTATTATACTTACTCAAGTTACCATACGTTTGCTGCTTACTTAAGTTGTCGTATGTATGCTGCATACTCAAGTTACCGTAAGCATACTGCTAACTTTAGTTACTGTACATAAACTCCTTACTTAAGTTACCATACAAATTATGCTTAAGTTACCATACGTATGTTGCTTACTTAGGCTACCATATGTATACTGCTTACTTAAGTTACCGTACTTATGCTGCTTACTTTAGTTACCATATTCAATATGCTTACTTAAGTTACCGTACATTTTATGCTTACCTACGTTACTGTGCGTATATGCTGCTTACTTAAGTTCCCATACATATGCTGCTTACTTTAGTTACCATACATATGCTGCTTACTTTAACTACCATATTTATTATGCTTACTTAAGTTACTGTACGTATGCTGCTTACTTAAGTTACCCTAGGTATGCTGCTTACTAAATATGCCATACTTATGGAGATTACTTAAGTTAACGTACGTATGTTGCCTACTTTCTTTACCGTACATTTGCTGCTTACTTTATTTACCGTACAAATGCTGCTTACTTTAGTTACTGTACATATCATGCTAACTTAAGTTACTGTACGTATATGCTGCTTACTTAAGTTACCATATTTATGCTGCTTACTTTAGATACCGCACATATCCTGCTTACTTTAATTACCATAATTATTATGCTTACTTAAGTTACCGTGCGTATTATGCTTACTTTGTTACCGTATGTATTATGCTTACTTTAGTTACTGTACATATACTGCTTACTTAAATTACCATACGTATTATGCTTAAGTTACCGAACGTATACTGCTTACTTAAGTTACTGTACATATGCTGCTTACTTTAGTTACCATATTTATTATGCTTACTTAAGTTAACGTATGTATTATGCTTACTTAAGTTACTGTACGTATGCTGCTTACTTAAGTTACCATACTTATACTGCTTACTAAAGTTACCGTATGTATTATACTTACTTAAGTTACCATACGTTTGCTGCTTACTTAAGTTGTTGTATGTATGCTGCTTACTCAAGTTACCGTATGCATGCTGCTTACTTTAGTTACTGTACATATGCTGCTTACTTTAATTACCATATTTATTATGCTTACTTAAGTTACTGTACGTATGCTGCTTACTTAAGTTACCGTATGTATTGCTTACTTAAGTTACCATACCTTTGCTGCTTACTTAAGTTATCGAACGTATGCTGCTTACTTAAGTTACCATGTGTATACTGCTTACTTTAGTTACCGTACATATACTGCTTACTTAAGTAACCATACGTATTATGCTTAAGTTACCGTATGTATGTTGCTTACTTAAGTTACCGTAGGTATACTGCTTACTTAAATTACCGTACATATGCTGCTTACTTAAGTTACCATTTGTATTATGCTTAAGTTACTGTGCGTATGTTGGTTACTTAAGTTACCGTACGTATACTGCTTACTTAAGTTACCGTATGTATACTGCTTACTTTAGTTAACGTACATATACTGCTTAATTAATTACCATACGTATTATGCTTAAGTTAACATACTTATGCTGCTTACTTAAGTTACCGTATTTATTGCTTACTTAAGTTACCATACGTTTGCTGCTTACTTAAGTTACCGTATGTATACTGCTTACGTAAGTTACCGTACATATGCTGCTTACTTTAGCTACCATAATTATTATGCTTACTTAAGTTACCATACGTATTATGCTTATTTAAGTTACTGTACATATATGCTGCTTACTTAAGTTACCATACATATGCTGCTTACTTTAATTACCATATCTATAATGCTTACTTAAGTTACTGTACGTATATGCTGCTTACTTAAGTTACCGTATGTATTGCTTACATAAGTTACCATACCTTTGCTGCTTACTTAAGTTATCGAACGTATGCTGCTTACTTAAGTTACCATGTGTATACTGCTTACTATAGTTACCGTACATATACTGCTTACTTAAGTTACCATACGTATTATGCTTACGTTACCGTATGTATGTTGCTTACTTAAGTTACAGCAGGTATACTGCTTATTTAAGTTACCGTACATTACTGCTTACTTTAGATACCAAACTTATTATGCTTACTTAAGTTAACTGACGTATTATGCTTACTTAAGTTACTGTACGTAAATGTGCTTACTTGTTACCATATATGCTGCTTACTTTAGTTACCATACATATGCTGCTTACTTTATTTACCATATTTATTATGCTTACTTAAGTTTACGTACGTATTACGCTTACTTAAGTTACCGTATGTATTATGCTTAAGTTACGGTACGTATGTTGCTTACTTAAGTTACCATACGTATACTGCTTACTTAAGTTACCGTACGTATTATGCTTACTTAAGTTACCGTAAGTATTATGCTTACTTAAGTTCTGGTCGTGTTATGCTTACTTAAGTTACCATATGTATGCTTCTTACTTTAGTTACCATGATTATTATGCTTTACCCAAATTATCGTGCGTATGATGCTTACTTAAATTATTGTACCTTTGCTGCTTACTTGAGTTACCATATGTATGATGCTTACTTAAGTTAATGCCGCGTATGCTGCTAAGGTACCGTCGTATGTTGCTTACTTAAGCTACCGTGACGTATGCTGCTTACTTAAGTTACCGTGTATACTGCTTACTTAAGTTACCATATTTATATACTGCCTGTTAACTTACCATCGTATTGTGTAAGTTACCGTTACCCGTACGTATGTTGCTTACTTGAGTTACCGTAAGTATACTAATTACTTTAGTTACCGTGACATATGCTGCTTACTTTAGTTTTCAGTATGTATGCTGCTTACTTAAGTTACCGTATGTGCGCTGCTTACTTTAGATACCGTTCATATGCTGCTTACTTAGATTACCATCTAATGCTGCTTACTTTAGTTATTGTCGCGTATGTTGCTTACTTTAGTTTTTGTATGTACAGTATGCTGCTTACTTAAGTTACCATCGTATTCTGCTTACTTTAGTTTCCATGCATATATGCTTACGTAAGTTACGTGCGTATGCTGCTTACTTTAGTTATTGTGCATATGCTGCTTACTTTAGTTTCCGTCCATCGTGCTGCTCACTTAAGTTACCGTACATATGCTGCTTACTCAAGTTATCGTGACGTATGCTGCTTACTTTAATTACCGTCTGAATGCCGGTTACTTAAGTTTCTGTACATATGATGCTTACTTTAGCTACTGTAAGATATTCCTAATCTATTCTTTGTTTGCATAATTTTCACATGTCTGTCACATGTACATCAGTTGTTGGACTTCATCTACTTACGTTTACATATTTAGATACTTTAGTCCAATAAGTAAAAAATCAGGGTTAATCATGGGATCTTTGATATCCAATTGCACCTTGAAGTGTCATCATTAGTTTGATTTACATAGTATGGTAATTTCCTCCAATCAGATGGTTAGATCTGATCAGGTGTTCAGGCCTATCCAATCAGGATAGTTGTTTACTTGGAAGTGTGTACGATTTATCAACGTTGAGTCAGTCTCATCCGTGCGATTGTTCTGCGAAGTCCTGTGTTGTGGTTTCTCTTACTTATTACGTATCATCTGTTGTATTTCCCTTTCAAAGGAAATGTCAATTTGTAAACATCTTGTAAAAACCATTGGAACTTAAAACATGTTGAGGATTTAATAAACTTACGACCAGAAATTGAAGAATCTTTCTCTGATGTTTCATTTTACCTGCTGAGTGCAGTTTGTGTTGACTTTGTTACACAATTTAGCCTAGTGTTATCAACCGTAAGATTAGGACTATCTTACATCAGTGGCAGTGATGGGATAGTCAAAATCTTTCGGTTTATAATGTTAGGCTTAATTGTATAACAAAGTGCACACAAACTGCACTCAGTGATAAAATGAAACATCGAGAAAGATTCTTCAATTTCTGGTCGTAAGTTTATTCAATCCTCAACATGCTTTAAGTTCCAATGGTTTTTACAAATGATTGACAGTTCTTTGAAAAGAAAAGAAAACAGACGATACGTAATAAATAAGAGAAACCACAACACAGGACTTCACAGAACAACTGCACTGACGAGACTGACTCAAAGTGGATAGATCATACGCACTTCCAAGTAAACAACTATCCTGATTGGATAGACCTGAACACCTTATCAGATCTAACCATCTGATTCAAAGAAAGTACCATACTATGTAAATCAAACTAATGGTGACACTTCAAGGTGATTGATGTCAAAGGTCCCATGATTAACCCTGCTTTACCTATCGGACTAAAGTATCTAAATATGTAAATGTATGTAGATGAAGTCTAACAACTGATGTACATGAGTCAGACATGTGAAAATTATGCAAACAAAGAATAAATATCCATAGCCTAACGTCATCAATTCTTGACGTACATTTGTATGTAAATAACTCAAGAAACTTCGTAACTATGATTTGGTAAATTTGGAATTACGATTATAACACAATTTATATAACTAAAATACAACTTCAACTCATAAACAATCATAACAATGTAACTCAGCCTTATAGAATAAATCCTCATCAACAATAAAACATTGAATACCTCAAGGTATACGATCTGTACACCAAAAATTTCAAAATATATGATTTATAAATATCCGTTCCAAACACAACAAAATCAAGACTCTTACATTCAAGATTCTTACATCACTGTGCATATGCTACATACTTAAGCTACCCTACGTATGCTGTTTACTTCAGTCAACCTACGTGCTGCTTACTTTAGTTAGTGTGTATGCTTTCCTTATTATATTTACTAAACAATACGTATGCTGCTTACATAAGTTATCCTACATATGCTGCTTACTTTAGTAACCATATTTATTATGCTTACTTGTTACCGTCGATATGCTTACTTAAGTTACGGTCGTATCATGCTCATAAGCTACCGTGACATATGCTGCTTACTTAAGTTACCATATATATGCTGCTTACTTTAGTTACCATGACATATGCTGCTTACTTTAATTACCATATTTATTATGCTTACTTAAGTTACCGTATGTATTATGCTTACTTAAGTTACCGTGATGTATTATGCTTACTTAATATGCCATACTTATGCAGCTTACTTAAATTATCGTAGGTATGATGCCTACTTTCGTTACCATACATTTGCTGCTTACTTTAGTTACCGTACAAATGCTGCTTACTTTAGTTACTGTATGTATTATGCTTACTTAAGTTACTGTACCTATGCTGCTTACTTAAGTTACTGTACGTATGCTGCTTACTTAAGTTACCATACTTATACTGCTTACTTAAGTTACCGTATGTATTGTTTACTTATGTTACCATACGTTTGCTGCTTACTTAAGTTATCGAACGTATGCTGCTTACTTAAGTTACCATGTGTATACTGCTTACTTTAGTTACCGTACATATACTGCTTACTTAAGTTACCATACATATTATGCCTAAGTTACCGTATGTATGTTGCTTACTTAAGTTACCATACGTATACTGCTTACTTAAGTTACCGTACATTACTGCTTACTTTAGTTACCAAATTTATTATGCTTACTTAAGTTAACGTCGTATTATGCTTACTTAAGTTACTGTACGTATATGCTGCTTACTTAAGTTACCATATATATGCTGCTTACTTTAGTTACCGTACATATGCTGCTTACTTTAATTACCATATTAATTATGCTTACTTAGGTTACCGTACGTATTACTCTTACTTAAGTTACCGTATGTATCCTGCTTACTTTAGTTACCATACATATATTGCTTACTTAAGTTACCATTTGTATTATGCTTAAGTTACCGTACGTATGTTGCTTACTTAAGTTACCGTACATATGCTGCTTACTTTAGTTACCATATTTATTATGCTTACTTAAGTTAAGGTACGTATTATGCTTACTTAAGTTACTGTACGAATGCTGCTTACTTAAGTTACCATACTTATACTGCTTACTAAAGTTACCATATGTATTATACTTACTTAAGTTACCATACGTTTGCTGCTTACTTAAGTTGTTGTATGTATGCTGCTTACTCAAGTTACCGTACGCATACTGCTTACTTTAGTTACTGTACATATACTCCTTACTTAAGTTACCATACGTATTATGCTTAAGTATGTATCTTGCTTACTTAAGTTACCGTACATTACTGCTTACTTTAGTTACCAAATTTATTATGCTTACTTAAGTTAACGACGATATATGCTTTACTTAAGTTACCGTGCGTATTACGCTTTACTTAAGTTACCGTGTATTATGCTCACTTGTTCACGGTCATTATCATGCTTACTTAAGTTACTGTACATATATGCTGCTTACTTAAGTTACCATATATATGCTGCTTACTTTAGTTACCGTACATATGCTGCTGACTTTAATTACCATATTTATTATGCTTACTTAAGTTACCGTACGTATTATGCTTACTTAAGTTACCGTATGTATTATGCTTACTTTAGTTACGGTACATATACTGCTAACTTAAGTTACCATACGTATTATGCTTAAGTTACGTCAGACGTGTGTTGCTCACTTACCGTCGACGATACTGCTTACTTAAGTTACCGTGCATATGCTGCTTACTTTAGTTACCATATTTATTATGCTTACTTGGATTAACGTCATGTTATGCTTACTTAAGTTACTGTCGTATATGCTGCTTACTTAAGTTACCATATATATGCCGTTTACTTTAGTTACCGTTACATATGCTGCTTACTTTAATTACCATATTAATTATGCTTACTTAGGTTACCGTGACGTATTACTCTTACTTAAGTTACCGTGACGTATCCTGCTTACTTTAGTTACCATACATATACTGCTTACTTAAG
>JAIGNY010001749.1:0-50000 GCA_020152595.1 Chiridota heheva | reverse complement strand
AAATTATTTATATTTATATTTGCAAATCTGCGCCTGAAATGGGGAGGGGGTGGGATTTAGGCCTCCACTTTGCTCGTTGCTACTGCAGTAACAAACAATGGTGCAGATTAACTTTTGCATGGCTAAAACTGCCCAACTGACAAAAACCATACAATTTTGACAAAACAATTTAGGAAAGCAAGCAATTTTTTTGTTATCATTGCTAAATTTTCACAAAATTGCTACAAATCGATCAAGATTTCACATAAGTTACCGGAAATTCTGTACATTCCCAACATATTTAAATACTCATCTTCAGAAATTGGCAAATAATCTGTAATCATTCTTCAGCGAGTTATCCAAAGAACCTAAAGTATATGTTAAGATTTTTTTTTTTCTTTCCCCGACTTAAAATAAAGGAACAAAAGTTTTTGAAAGCTCACCAATAGGTTTAGCAGGCAAAATTCTCTTTCTCCTTTAACCCATGTTAAAAAGTTGAAAACCTACACATTTGGGAAAATGATACTATACATCTCAGCCACCCCACTTTAAATATTTGCTCCTGAATTGTCATGGTCCCCACTCCCAAATTGCTCAATGATCTCAATAAGTCTTGGTTCTACCAATTGACTACTTTAAATAATCTCACTCCCTTTTTCCATTTCGTATTTTAGTAATTGGGAGGTCACTCCCACCACTCCAATGGCTTCATCCCCGGACCCACATTTCATCATGCCATATTTATACAGTTACTAATATAAGTAATCCTGCTTATTGCATCAATGTCAAATCCCTCTGTTTTGTGACACTGACATCATTTCCTTTTTTGTTAGGGATCAAAGCAGTTGCTCCCACCAAGCCAACCCCACCCCCTTTCTGGCTTTGTCCTGGATATAAATAACTTATGGGCAAAACTGCAATACTAAGGCTTTGTTCATGGACGCAATGCAATGACACTCATATGACAAGAGGGATAGGCAGGAGGACCATGCGCTCCCGCACCTCTGATCATTAGTCAGGTGACAAAGTCAGTCAAGGGAATGGGTCCCATCTCCACCTCCAAAATCCCACGTATGTCACTAGCTTTCACTGGTATTAAAACTTAAAGATTATTTGTCTGAAAAAATCCTGGGTTCTTCTGTACCAAGTCACATGAGAGGTCTTTAATCATAAAAGGGCTACAGTCCATTCATGGCTTATTGGGACAGAACTTCTTCTGAGTTTCCAACTTTCTATACTGATTATCATGCACTCAGCAATACTTAAATAAAAACATAACATAGCAAAAAAGAAATAACAAATTAATGAAATAACTCATTTTGTTGATAACTGTTTTCTAAGTTCAAGCAAAACAAACAACATACATGTCAGCGTTGACTAGTCAAGTAAAAAATCACATAAAGATTGTACATTTTTGTTGGTTTGTCAGCATTAGGTACCTTGTTACCTTTAACATTTCATTTCATGCTCAGTGCCCTATCATCAGAGATATTGTATTATTCCATTTTAGCTCTATAACAGCTTAATCTAATTACTTAACAACTTTCTGACAACATTCACACAACATTAATGACTAAATGGTATATTTTTTAGAAGTGTGCGTGACTCATATAGTACAATCAGGTGGTTCTTGTCTAAGGTAAGCAATATAAAAAAGCACCTATAAATAGATATGCAATTAATTACTCATAATAAATGTGAATACTGCACAATTACCTATCATTTTTTCCCCTTCTAATTCCTATTATTTAAAATGTATTTTTAAAAGTACACTGGTTCATAGTCTTTGCTGAGTCAAATAAATTCAAACCCATTATTCAATACTTTAAAACGATTGCATAAATGGTACTATCATTGCTAATTATTAACTGCTAAAACTGTGACCATAGGTGTGGAACATTTAAAGTGAATAACCAAAACGGTTAGCTTATGACCAAAATGTTCTGGCAAAATTGAGCTTGGTTGACGGTGAGAAAACAGCTATTCATGTAAATAAGGATAAAGAAGAAGAAATGTACCATTATTTTCTACCATATTCAAGTACTAACATATAAACAAAATTATGTGGTCAAAATTTGGTTTCAAAATAGTACCAAAAAAGGTTGAAATGGCTCAAATTTTGTTGAAAATGGTCCAAATTTAAATTAAAATAGCCCAAATAAACTTTACAATCTGTGATTGCAAAGAACCAAATTATGTTTAAAATAGCCCAGACAAATCACCAAAATTAGCCTAAAATTATAAAAGTGTTGTTTACAAGTGGTTAAAAATCCTTCTAATTTGGATAATAGAAACACCATATGGTTAAAAAGTCACTCCAATTGAAATAAAAACTCACAAATTTTTGTTCAAAATTGCCCAACTTCGGTTCAAATACCATTATTTTGATAATTTATCATCTAAATTTGGTAAATATAATTCCAATCATCAACATCACCCACAAATTTGGCTAAATATTATTCCAATTTGGATTAATACTGTCCATATTTGGCAACAAATTATCCAGTTTGGTTTACAAATCACCAAAAATCAGTTAAAATTTGCTCAAATTTGAATGAAAATAGCTCCACTTTGGATTAATCATCCATTACAGTAATAAGAGTATCATCATGAGCACAAAAAGTTCATAAGCACAAAAAGTTCATATACACCCCAACCAAAGTTGCTTCACGACTCCCCTGCACAAAACATTTTTTGCTTCATGTTCATGTGATGACTGTACAAAAATCAAAGCACCATTTTAAAGGCAAACACCTATCCTTTTGTGAATTTCCTTTCAATATACCTATGATTTTGACTGCCACTAAGTATTTAAATGTTCAAAGGTTACATCTAACACTGCATAATGAACCTATTGATAACAAAACCTATTAAGAGTCACAGATAACACACTATGAATGAGCTCATTATGACCGTTTTAGAGAGAGAAAACACACCTAGAATTATATGTATCAAAAAGCAAAGTGTAAATAAAGAAAATATTTCAAATGTTAATCAAATGAAAAACCAAAACCAAAATGCATTATGGTTACAATGTGGCATTTCATTTCTCACTTACACATAAAAAGTTGTATTAAACCCCACCCCACACTAACATGCATGACATCATAAATACATTTCAGCATCAACTGTCAATGCACAACACATGACTGGGACTTGGATATTTCAGTCTTAAGATACATTTATAATCCACTTTTAGAAAAGAAGATATGTACCTGTCCATGCTATTGCATCTGAATATAAAATCTAGTACTTGTTAAAAAATACTCAGTCCATTGTAAACTACATAGATGAAACATGAAGATGCCTGCATGAAGTTTAAATGTATTTGCAGCAGAGATCCAATAAGGACTAACTAAGGTAGCCCCCGGGCTGGACCCTATGGGTCCGTAGTGGGACCCGTAACAAAATATAGTTTGGTGGCTGCTATACCGTATGGGCACGCAGGGCCCCACTTGTCCCCAGTCCGTAAGGCCATAGTTATGCTACTGGGGGCATTGGGTTACGAGGCTTTAAAATGATGGAAATTACCAAACAGTCAAATGACAAAACAGATCAAAGTTTGCATAGGCTTTATATATAAGGTTTCATTTTTTAGGGTGGGGGGGGGGGCATAAGTATATTCGTCCACCAACAACATTTTGGGGACATGTAACCCATCCCCCGGGATCGCCACCTATAGTATTACCCAAGTATCGATTATTTGCAAATCACTTGCTCGGTACGCAGCTGACCATAACCAAAACTTTCCCGACTTGCTATCACTCGACTTCAGGTAGCCCGGAACTAATCATGTATCAATCCGCAAGAACAAAATGAGTACTCTTAGTAAAGAGGCTGAATAAACATTTTTGATGGGCCGCCATTTACGAAGGAACAAGTCCAAGACTTGCAAATTTTAGTAGGTGTATGAACAGACGAAAAGAATATGTCATGACATTGAATATAGAATTTGGTTAAAATCATCTTCAAAAAAAAAATTGGGCAACTATTTTACCATGCAGCAATACTGAAAATAGTGTTATCAAATGAGGGTATTTACTATCTTTTGACTTCGGGCCCAAAACTTCTGGTAACCACCTTTTGAAATTACCCTCATCCAAAATATAATAGAACATATTTTTCAGAAAACCTCACAAAAGTAACAAAATCTTTCGCTTTCTTGTATGAAAAAGACTCCGAAGTTAACGCTTTTATCATAGGTTTCAATGGGGCAAATAATTAGCTCTGTGCTACCTTCAGTAACTTCGGCGAAGTGCAAATCGTGTTTTCTCCCATATGCGCTAACGAGAAGTGCCCCTATGGATTGAGCTCCGCGTGTCGCTATATGTTTTGCCGGCAAATTTCACCTTCCTACGCATGTTATATGTCACGTCTTTAATCAAACTTAAAAAATTCAGTACATGAAACTCATATTATAAGTTTTAAGACGGACCAAAACTGACCTGGAAAGACGGCCAATTCGCTGACCTTCCGGGTACTTCTTCCCCTGGCCCCCACCAGAGCTTTGCACCTGGACCCTACCAAGGGAGCTTAAAATTTCCAGGACTACTTGTAAATATCGAGATAATTCACGCTACGCGTATCGTACAATGCCATGCGCGTCTGGGTAAAAGAGTGAAACTATATCAATTAAATTGCAATGCACTATAGTTAAGGTTCCTGGGTAAAGTTGGCCTATTTCCATTATATTACCTAAAAAGGTTTACTCAGACCTTTGCGCCCCCACTTCAAATTACGCTCCGTTGCCCATGAATTCGACCCCCCCCCCACCCCCTTCCCCACCCCTCTTTTCCTTCCTTTAATATTTTCTGGTGACGCATATACATGTACTTTTGCTTCCGTCTTTGGTAATTTTGAGGTAAATATGCCACAAGGTAAAGGACCTCTAGACTAAAGCTGTTTGACAAAATATTTAATTTTAATGACATGTAAGTGTATGGCACTTGGAAAAGAATAGTCAATCACCTTTTTTTGTCTTTTCAATATTCCCTGGTACAAAAATAAACCTAGTCAAGCAAAATGTAGATATTCAAGTAAAATATGCTGACTAATATGAAACAGAACTTGTGACACCGGATTGTTTCAGGCGTCCTCTTCCCTTGGCATGTTGGCCAAGAACTCTTCTTGCTGCTATGTGCATGGGTGAAGCAACATTACATGACCTGATGACCCTCGGATCATGTTGGTCACTATTGAAAGGATTTTTTGATGTGGATTTTCACTTTTATTTAGTTTTCCAGTACATTTCTGGAGAGCCGCACGTAAAAAAATAAACTTATTTCAGCTAACCTTGTTAATGCCAAAGGATTAGGAAAAGATTCGATTGTTTAGTTCTACACCTAATCTTTACTCCAAATGGGTTCATGAAGTAACATTTTGATCTTTAAAGAAAAAAAGTGCTATTTAAAAATCACCTCGCTACATCTACATCTCATTTTGCTACTGACATCTCGGAACAACTAAAGGTCGTGACTGAGTAAAAAAAAACATCTTTCAAGTTTCAGTCTTTGAGGCGTAGTGTAGTGTATACGTGTCAGTTGTGCATCCTTGGCAAATTGTTTCCATGTCCAGACTATTATTGTTGCATGTCCGATAATTTAAAGCTGTAAAGCTCACTTGTCCCCAGGCAGCCAGATTTCATTTATTTATCATTGATAGTAGGCCATGTTCCTCACTTTTCACATTGAAATTACATAACTTTTTACGCCATAAACTGATAACCTTGGCAAAATTAAATGGCTGTATATTGTGCTGGTGGCGGTGGGTTGGCCCGAGGTTGGGAAGATGTCTGTTAAAACATCCACATCCAGTGTGGTGATCAAATGGGATGGGAGTGGATTGTACATTTCAAAGTTTTTAGGCAAATATTTACGTAAACGTTCTCGTCCCGGGACAGAAGCACATGCCCCTTCAAATTTTCAGATCGTACAAAATTCGGGCAAATTCAGTGAAAAATTCAGCAAAATTAATTTCAAAATTCAAAGCCTATATAAATTTCGGCAAGATTTGACATAGAATTTGGCAGAAATCCCTAAAGATCACCTGAAGTTTTTTTGCTTATCAAAATTATTCCTTAGTTGGTGTTCAATTTGATAATGACCCTTTTTTCCCTCTTCAAAATGTTTTGCTGTTTACGATATGGTCTTGTGTGATCATATGACCATATTACCATTTGAAAATTTGCAATATTCGGGCAATATGTTCGTAATGCAATATAAAAATAATGATTTTACGGTATTTTTCTTAGTTGATAAGCCATTTCTTCCTCGCGGCCATTGCCCGGGTTAGCCCCCCCCCCCCCCCCCTTCATCCCGAGGGCTTCTTGTAAGTGATTTCTGGAGAACATTACCAAATAATATACAAATTTCTGTCATTGGATGCGAAGGACTTTGTAATTCAGCAAAAGGCATGTAAAAAGTGTTTACCGTAATTCTAAGGTGCTTTCTTTTACCGTGATGATGATTGAGAAATGATGCCCAGAGATAGGAAAAATCAAGTGCGGATCCAGAATTTTTTTAAAGGGCGAGGGGGGGGGGGAGGGGGTGGGGGGGTCACATTTTACCACCTTTTGGTTTCTGCGTTGTAAGAGGTTTGATGCAGTTTTGTTTCTTGCTTTTTTATGAAAAGGTCCCGGGGAAGAACATATAGCCAAAGACATAACTAAGAGAGTACTTAGTACAAAACTGTGATCCATTCATCCCAAATTCCACATGAATAATTTTCCCACAATTTTACCGAGAAAACTTGACAGTTTGTTGGGATAATTTTGCAGTTTATTCGGAATTTCAACATTTAAAATCATTATTTTCCGAAAACTGTGGAAAAAAGTTCACAGTTTGTTGGAAAAGATATAAATTTCCGAAAAACAGCATGATTTTCAGGACAAACTGCAATTTGCATTTATACTTTTCATGACTGAATAAGTTATGTTGAAATTCCAAACAAACTGCTTATAAAGTACAGATTTCCCAAAAAACTTGTTGGGAAAATTCTGCATTTTGTCTAAAAAATCGTGCAGTTTGTCGGGAAAGTTATCACTTTCCTGGCAAACTACGAAATTGCGGGGAAAATTTCCCATTTTTGGAAGTTCAATGTATAAAGTCTCAGTCTGTCGCCTATCAGGTAGATTCTTTTTGTCGGGGATGCTTTTTTTTTTTTGAAGGAGCAGAATCATTCTACAATAAACTTTAATCAGAACTGTTTGGGACTGAAATAGTCCAGCAGGCCCTTTGAGAAGTGGTCAGCGGCAGAGTAAAATTTCTCCTGACGCTCGATTAGAGGGCCCCAAAATGAAACAAAATTGATATTTGAGACTTGAAAACATAAATTTTAAATCTTTGAAATATTATTCGGATTCCATTGACATTAAAGATTCACCTCCCGATTAAAAAAATATTTGGGCCTTAGACAAATATGTAGTCCCCTTAAATCATATCTAAAATTTTCCGAAAATTTTGATCAATGTATCCTTGTTTAATAAAAACATGGTTGGAAAACTTTGGAGGACATTGTCTGCCTTACCCCTTTCAATACAAGGACCTGGCAGCATGGGGGCTTCCCCCACTTTTTTTGGATTAAAGGTAAGTTGAAATGTCTTTTTAACGGTAACTTATTGGTCATAAAATTCATACTCCCCACCCCACCCCAACCCAAATTGTTGCTATAGACCCATGCAATAAGGTACAACTCATGCGTTCTTCTTAAAAAACAGTGGTTGGCAAATTGTCTCCTTCCCCCCTCGTCCATATGGCGAGCCGCGCCTATGTTTAAGCTCAAACCAATGAACAGATAGAAATGTAATATTTTGAATAAAAAATTGTTCGTTAATATAGTTATATGGTTGACTATTTGGATCCTGTTATACGGTTAATCAGTGATAATACGATCCTCAAAGGCACTCAGGGCAAAAGGACGGGGAACAGGGGGATCCCACCTGAAATTATCTCTTCATAATATGCGCCCACTTTTCAAATCTTTGACCTCTTTGAAATTTGAAAAAAAAACAATTAAAAAAAAAGTTTTTGAAAATTTCGTGGTCCCCGCAGAACTGGTTCGGTAGGTTGCTAAGGCATTACCTGGCTACATTAGCTGATACTGTTTCACAACTAGCCTCTTAAATTTCAAGGATTTCAGAGATTATGTTTCAGAACCCCACTTCTGAGAAAGAAAACAAATCGCCACTCTTGTGAGTTAATTTTGTTTGGAAATGTTGCAAAGCTCATGCAATTACATCTACATGTAATTACATCTACATCCTAACAAAACACATAAATTCATGTTTCAGATTTATATCCTTGTATGTTAAGGATTTCAGAGATAATATCCCAGAACCCCCACTCCTGAGAAATAAAAAAATCCCCACTGTTGTGTGAGATAAATTTATTCGAAAATGTTGGAGGCCCATGCAATTACATCTAGGCCTACATCCCAACAAAACACATAAATCCATGTTCCAGATTGTTCTCCTTGTACAGTCATATATCGTTTTCAACAGTTATCCATGCGACCGTTTTCACAATTAGAGCCCATATCAGATACGTTGCATTTATCATAAATACTGCATATTGACTTCATCTTTTGATGCCTCTTGTATTCACTATGTTATACCATGGAGTTAATTATTACAACAAATTCAACCCCAATGCCATCTCCATACATGCTATGAACAACTGTATTACTACTCAGCTCATACATCATAACCGCAAATGATTCACCACAGAGGTCAAGTTAGAATTAGTTATCCATTCAGTTCGACAAGTGTCTATACCAACCAATTAACTCCAAATACATTGAACCAAAATGGTGGCAGCAATCTATACCTCAAAATGTTCGCTGTGGTCACTGGTCACTAAAATTAGGGCTATGGGGACATGGCTAAAAACGCCACCACTTTGCATAACGATTCACTTAGAGGGATTTTAGAGCAACTATGGCTACGGGGACATGTATATGTCCCCATAGCCTAATGAGTCCCCATAACAAGGGGATATGTCACTAAATGTCCCCATAGCCATAGTCCTATGAAAGTATATATATATATATATATATATATATATATATATATATATATATATATATATATATATATATATATATATATATATATATATATATATATATATATATATATATATATATATATATATATATATATATATATATATATATATATATATATATATATATATATATATATATATATATATATATATATATATATATATATATATATATATATATATATATATATATATATATATATATATATATATATATATATATATATATATATATATATATATATATATATATATATATATATATATATATATATATATATATATATATATATATATATATATATATATATATATATATATATATATATATATATATATATATATATATATATATATATATATATATATATATATATATATATATATATATATATATATATATATATATATATATATATATATATATATATATATATATATATATATATATATATATATATATATATATATATATATATATATATATATATATATATATAT
The DNA here is from genome assembly GCA_020152595.1 of Chiridota heheva. Lineage (NCBI taxonomy): Eukaryota > Metazoa > Echinodermata > Holothuroidea > Apodida > Chiridotidae > Chiridota > Chiridota heheva. Next base: position 40,458 of record JAIGNY010001749.1, on the reverse strand, counting down.
ATATATATATATATATATATATATATATATATATATATATATATATATATATATATATACATATATATATATATATTATCTATATATATCATATATATCTATTTAAGCCTGGGTTATATACATATCCACAAGTGGTTATCAAAGGCCGTGGATATACTATATATATATATTTCGTGATATTGTTACTATATAACCGATTATCATTGTAATTGTGTGTTCATATATATATATATATATATATATATATATATATATATATATATATATATATATATATATATATATATATATATATATATATATATATATATATATATATATATATATATATATATATATATATATATATATATATATATATATATATATATATATATATATATATATATATATATATATATATATATATATATATATATATATATATATATATATATATATATATATATATATATATATATATATATATATATATATATATATATATATATATATATATATATATATATATATATATATATATATATATATATATATATATATATATATATATATATATATATATATATATATATATATATATATATATATATATATATATATATATATATATATATATATATATATATATATATATATATATATATATATATATATATATATATATATATATATATATATATATATATATATATATATATATATATATATATATATATATATATATATATATATATATATATATATATATATATATATATATATATATATATATATTATATATATATGTATATATATATATATATATATATATATATATATATATATATATATATATATATATATATATATATATATATATATATATATATATATATATATATATATATATATATATATATATATATATATATATATATATATATATATATATATATATATATATATATATATATATATATATATATATATATATATATATATATATATATATATATATATATATATATATATATATATATATATATATATATATATATATATATATATATATATATATACATATATATATATATATATATATATATATATATATATATATATATATATATATATATATATATATATATATATATATATATATATATATATATATATATATATATATATATATATATATATATATATAATATATTGATATATATATTATATATATATATATATATAACTTTAGATTAGACCTCTAAATCTTCATGTATTTTAAACAACTTCATTTTTTCACTATCTAAATTGTTTTTCATCAAACTTTCTGAAGGTGGTATATTATAATTACCTTTCTTAGAATCCCTTTTACTACTTTTTTGACATATCCTATGATGTGATGTTTAAGCCACAAAATCGCAGAACAAAATATGATAAAATACATAAAGACTTTGAGGAATCGGAGGCTATGACATCACAACTAGTCTGATTTTAGTCATTTTTACACAAATAATACCAAGCTTTAAACTTAAATTTTTCCTTAACAAAATAAGATTTTTGAATGATTTTTTCACAATTTTGTTTCTTTTGAAGTCCTCTTTCATATAAGACAAACATGATTGACTACTGAACTAATTCTTTAAATTGCGACGGAGTAGACTTTATATATGAATATCCAATGCGGATTCTTGCGTATGCGCACGATGTACGCACGCTCTAATGAGAACCCACCTTGCCTCACTCTGACGTCAAAGTTTGTTATCTACCTCATTATATATCTCATTATATATCCCAAAAGTCGAATGCTTATATAGCACGCAACGGTAGAGCAATTTTTTGGTTATGATATGAATATTCAAGTGACCTTTGCACTCACGTCGTCTGTGGGATATGGAGGAATGAATTATATCGATCTGTTGTGAATGATATATCTGTAAAATTCGCAAAAACAAGTGCCCTCACTTTTCGGCCTAGTGCTCCTTTGATGAACTGTTTCTTGTGCAATTTTCGACACCCACTGAGATGTCTTAATTCATTGTAAAAGGTCGGTCGCATAAAACAAAATATATATCCTAAAAGAGTATCAGGCCTCAACTTGACAATTTGAGTGCCATTTAACTGATCGGTGTTTACCCCGGTTTCTACGGTGCTAAGCGTATGAGATTACTTCACCCCCGCCCACCCGTACGCAAGACATTGGCGGTCCATCGGCGGTCCACTGGCGGTCCATCGGCGATCCACTAGCGGCAAAGATGGCGGCTTGCTAACAGGCTAATGGCAAAGTGAGCTTTTTGCCCAGCAGCCCGCCGGTGGCCCAACTGCGGTGGCCTGATGCGTGTCCACCGGTGACCTACTGTAATGCCGAAATATTTGATTGAATAATCACAATGTATTCAATGTGGTATTACCAGAGAGCGTGACGTCATTTGCCCTATACTACGTATATACTGTTTATAATTTGCAACAACCCTTCCAAATAGTTATGTGCGAGCCACCACAAATTTCAATGATATTGAGCTAAATGTCTCTAATAAGATTCTGTTCCACCAGCTGAAGGTTCAAATATTCTTCCACCCGAATCCACCGTGACATAAGATTTTGTAACTCACGCATAAACTTATGAAATGTGTATAACAACTTGAAAGTTAACATAAGCCTAATACCAGACACCAGAGGCGTAGAAAGTGTGGGGCCGGGGAGGTGGCAGGGGCAAACTGGGAGTATTTTACCTACCCGGTTGCATTCTGCGCGGTTGGAAGGTAAATATTGTGAAATTACTATCCAAAAATTAAAGAAAACTTCCCGAAAATAAGGACAATTCCCCCAAATGAAGGGAAATTTCCCAAAAGATTTCCCCAAAATTGATGGAGATATCCCGATAAGTAACAAGTACTATCAACGTTTGATAAGTAAATTGATTTACCAGTGCAATTTTCCGTTTGTAACTGGAAAATATTTGGGATCCCCCCCCCCCCCCACACTGTGAGACGGTGACCCTTCAAACACCCCTGCCTAATATGCAATGTTTCTAACCTGCAGGGCTCCTGAGTGCGACTCCCTTGGGGCTCATTCACGCTTCCACCAGTTCACTAAACGGCGCCAAATCATGTTTCACCCCGAAATAAGCCGCCGCATTTCCCTAAAAAATGGCAAGTTTCACCCTAAGATGAGAACCCCCATTAAGCCTGTCAGCGTGTTGAGCCTTCCGACTATTGAAGCTTCTGACTATCAACCCTTCGGACTATTGAACCTTCGGACTATTGAACCTTTGGACTATTGGACCCTCGGACTATTGGACCTCTTCTTTCAGACTATTGAACCCCGCTATTGAACCTTCGTACCAGTAGGCTGACATCGCCTATATTAGTACGAATCTTCATACTCTAACTCCGTCGCTCTGAATATCTGATTTAGAGCAGAGATACTGTTAAAACAGTTGTATTATTTAGAGTGAACGATTACATATATAATCCATTTACACACTTAAGCAAAGTCAACAGGCTTCAACGTGTTTACGGAAAAAAAAAAAAAAAACGCCCAAACATTTTGGGCAAATCGATTTCAATATGAAGACTTCCATATTTTAACCTGAAAATCAGCACACTGAAATTGAATTTGTTTTACACATTGTACATGTTGTATAATAACTAAATTGCTATCCTACAAGGAATTTTTCGTTCGAAAATTTGTTTTACCACATAGTTTGCGAGCGTCTTGACAAAAATGTAACACGCACGAAGGCATTAATTCCAAGCAATGAGAAGATATAACGCTTGCGTAAATATATTATTCACTTGTTTGGTACACGTCACATCCGGGAGGATAACGTCATTTGCTGTAGTGAAAACAACCTTTGCGCGATACACGTGAGCAAATCCGTATGCGTTTACTGTGTGCGGTACATATGCAAACAAACACAGCTGATCGCTTTGTTTTCACTCCAAAGCGTGGTGAATGCGCGCGGTTGCAATGCGGCCTGATGACCTCATGTCACATTTGTGAATTTTGAGTGGGGGTCTGCATATTCTGTGCAGCCCTGAGCGTATGAACGCACCGTCGTGCGTCCTACGTGTCACTTATGTGAGACGCGTACAATGTCTATGCATTAATATTAACAAAAGAACAAGAGAACAAGGGCGTTGAGGAAGTCAAATTAGAACAATTATAATATTGCGCAACAACGCAATTTTCGATCTTGTAAACGGGTGTTGTTTTTATTTTTTGTATCTGCACCCGTTTTGGCCCGTCCCTTTTTCAAGTTGTGCACAAGCCATCATCCATAGAATTGATCATTTATTTACTCTCATGCAAATAGATCGGGATATCTACCTGTCTACCAAAACGTAAGTTAAAATAAGTTTTAAGTTTAAAGTCCTTTCTTTTTCATAAGTGCTATAGTTTGTAATTTGTTTTTTATTTGGCTTACGTATTCTTTCATGTACAGCGCCACTGAGTATAAGTATCTTTTACATGTTTATAATTTTGGCGCTATATAAATGTTAATTTATTATTATTATTATTATTATTATTATTATTATTATTATTATCATGTTTGTAGGGTTACACATTAGGCAAAAGTTGGGGGCGTCGGTGATAATTTTCATGTTCTTTTGTGACCGCTGTACTGTAGGAAGATTAGGTATTAGCGATTGTGTCAGTCAATCCCCAAACTCTGAGAAGTCGTTTCTTTTCTTCTTTACGTATTCACGCCCACTCGGATTTTTGAATAATGAGTTTAAACGTGCTATTTGCAGACGATGATTTGATGGTCAAAGAATAGGTAAATGAACGCCATTTTTTAAAACTATTATCTAAAGGTTAGATAATTATATTCATTGTTTTTTAAAACTTATCATTAATTGAAAAAGGACGAATTTTACAAACAAAAAGAACGCTAAAACTGAAAAATTTACCTAATAAATTTTCCCCATGCAATGCAAGTAATCATTCTCGCACCGTAGTGATTTTTGACAATGTAATGTAGAATTTCCTTCTACACATGTTTCAAATAATATTTGATCTCAAAACCCGCCAAAACAGTCAGGAACACGGCAAATACAGACATATTCCGACTAGTTTTTGATTGAAACTAAGGACAGTGTGATTATGGCAAATGCGCTACCGCTATTGGCCTGACAACACCACGCAGAATGATATGCAAACAATGGTAGCACAAAATTGATAAGGTATTACTCCGCCATCCAAAACCCTGAGGACCCTGAGAGAAAGGGCTAATAGAAACATTTTCGAGAGGTCCCATTTTATGAGACAGGAAGCTGAGAAGTTAAAAATTTCAGGAATGCTTAAGAAAGGATAGGTCTTAACTTTGTATATCAAAACTTGACGAGATTTGTTTCTGTAAAAGTTTCATTAGGAAATATTTTACCTTGGCCCCGTACCCAAATTTGAGGGATTTGGTGAGGGTGTATAACACCTCTTCATTTCAGCCTAAAGAAAAAGGGCCAAAACCTCTGGTGAGAGAGGTGGAGGTGGGTGTCGCAGTGCAAGTGATACAGAACAGGCCAATTCGAAAAGCTTGACAATGTTTATACAAGTTTGTAGTAAATCGTTGAAAACCTTTTTTTTTCAACAACCCATATTTTTCAAAGAGTGACGATAAACCTAACCATGTACAAACGTAAACAATAAAACATTATATTTCCACATTATGCGTTTTCATGATTTTGTGTTTTGTATATGGTGTATAGCTCTCTTTGACATGAATTTTGACTTGTATAATACACCTACTCACTATGCGTTGTGACATACGTTTTTGCCCTTGAAATGTCAATTTTGCGAGAGCTTCCGGGGGCTTCACCCCTTGGACCCCTGTCGGGCTTCGCCCCTGGACCCCGCCAGGGGTTCTCAAGCGGGCCCCTGGATCCCACGCCGACAAGTCGAGCGCTTTGCGCTCGAAGTGACACCTTCTCAACTACACCACTAAAAATCGTGTCGGTTCAATTCAATTCCCTTTAACTCCTTTAATTCGTCCCCAATCTTATTTTTCTTCTTTCTGGGTCCGGGCCCTTGCCTCCCAAAGCTTCACGATTTTCTGGAACAAGAAAACATACCTACCGAACTTGGTGGGTAATAAAAAGGCGATAATAAGCTCCGTGCTACCAGTATCACAATAATCTTCTCGCGACCAACCCAGACCATGCAAACAATATATCAGGCCAATGAGGTAACTAGTAGTACATCGTTCGTGGGACCTCCTTGTCCTATCTTCAAATTTCTGGGAAATATTAGGTCAGTTCTATTAATAGGTTTTATACGATTCCAGTGATTATTTTCGAGGTCGGACATCCGGGAATGTTGTGGTGCAGGGCGACGTAACAATGCTTTTTTGACGATCTCAAACTTCAGTCAAAGGGTAAAACAAACAGTCAGTTATATTTGCAATTGCAGTCATTGGGAGAAAAACATATATTTTGTTATTTTTCAACAAATACTGGACAGAATTCATTTTTCTTCAAAATGTTGTGTATTAGATAATAGTTTCAAACATATATGAGAACCAATAATTTTAGCTGACTGGCTGAGGCGACAAAAGTATTCATAAAAAATATCCCATTGACTGTAATGACAGAGAGCGTGACGTCATTTGCCTTATACTACGTATATACGTAGTATAAGGCGAATGACGTCACGCTTTCTATTAATGATAAAGTTCCCCCCTCCAACTTGGCAAAACCGCGCCGAGCTCGTACACGGTTACGTCGACTCCAACCACGAGAATGAGCTCTTAAAACAAGCTTACTTACTCAGTCATATCATTGCGACAGGTTACACTGCAATTATCCGTTTCTTAAGAAGGTTGCATGGAATTCTGGAGATTACGTTAAATAGGTGGCGCATCTCTGGAATTAAAATTTCCCATATATACCGTATATTGTGGCCGCGCCCACTGCTAGGCGCGGCCTATTCAAATGTCATATGATTCAATTGAATGTCATACTTGGGAACTTGAAGGTTTCCGCGGGAAATTTTGAATTACTATTTGGCAATAAATTTTAGGACGAGTTCTTATAACGAAATTGCAAATGGATTAAGAGGTATAAGGTTAAGCAAAATGAAAGTTAATAAAATGTAAACTATTTCAATGATGTTGTAGAGCAAGTGCTAGGCCTAATACTGCCTTCCCAAATTAATAAAGAGAGTGAGGGGGGTGAAAAGGTGGTAAGGGTGGGGGAGTGAGAGCAGGGAGAGTTAGGGTGGAGGAAGTAAGGGCGGGCGGGGAGTGATGGGGAATTTCTTCCCGATTTTAAAATTCTGTAAATTTGTTGGGCTGGCTGTCAAACTACAGGTCCTGGTCCAAGGGGGGTAAGGAACTACATGTTTATAAAACATAGCCTAGAACGTTAGGCCTAGGCTGTTCATTGTTGTGGGTTCAGATTTCATTTTATAGAGGATATGAGGGGAGTTTTTCCATTTATGTTTTCTATTACATGGTTGGATTTATGCCTGCCAGTAATTACAAGTTTCATGGACAAGAATCTTAATGGACAATAAGGCTCCATACTTATGCACTTGTAAATTGTGACTCACCCAGTGTGACTCACACGGATAAGGTAAGTCTTTGCAACAAGGTAGGTGACCAACACTCAGTCACTTAAGTTACTGCCATTTCTTTTAAAATGACCTACCCCCAATCACTCGCCTCTGTACAAAGTAAATGGGTCTGAAATAATGTGACTAGCAACAGAGTCACTCTGGTGACTGATAATTTGGTACAATGTTACACATCTGACGCGCACCAAAAGCACGCCTGCGTGCTAGTTGTATGCAACCTTTTCAAGAAACGGATAATTGCCTTACTTACTCAGTCATATCATTGTGACAGTTTACACTGGGTGGCGTACAAAGCTAAAATATATTTGAAATATTTGCCTTTTTTTAAAGTCAAATGTCAGTTGTGATTGCGAAAAAGATTTGAGATTTTAAAGTTCAAGTTCAAGAAGGAAGAGTGACAATTATACCAGTTTCAAAAAGGTAACTTTAAAGGCCTAGGCCTATTTTCATTACAAGATTGCGACTTTATTTGTCACCGTTCCAGGCATTTTACCACAGGTGTTCCTAGCGTTATGGCAACCTATATACTTAATACATATATAAAATAAGGTAAGTCACTTTCTAACGCGACTTTCGAACCGTATATGAAAATTCCTTTTTTTGACCACTTGCGAATTTTAATTACATTTTTTTACTCAACTCACTTTTGTCAGAGACTTCCTTCTTCATTTATAAGCCACAGTATTTGTGTTTTTTTTTTCTTCAATGAGATGTACAAACGATGAATTTTTCTATTAAAATTCTGCCCCATTTACACGCTAAATGCTTGACAATTTGCTGCAAACAAAAGAATTGTCCACGATGACGTCAGGAAGAAACAGCACGTCAGTATTATTTTGACAAGAACGAAGCGGGTATGTATCATTACCAGATGATGATTTATGTGTTGATAAGGGGTCTGGAGTAAGGAAATGATTGGTTTCATAAAATTCAGACATTCAGTTCGGATGGAAGAGGGATTACATGTACAAAATTAAAGACATTATATTGGATGATATGTGCTTCTTTTTCAGGGCGTTAACAAAGGAATTTGTATAAATATGGACCAGCAACAATGATAAGGCCACAAAGATAATCTCTTTTTTTATTGCTTTATGAATATGCACAAAAGCAAAGTAGCTTTTGGTCATCAATGGGCACAAGGAAATGTAGGGCTATGATAGCAAACCATTATCAATATGACATTAAATATATCTTCTGCGAAAGTTTGTTAGATGTACTCACTAAAGCCCAAGAAAATGATTGGAGAATATGTCATTCGTGCAGGCAGGGAAAGTATACTTTTTTGTTAAATTTTTCTCATTTCACTAAATGTTTGGATAAGTATTATGAGCTATTCCCCCCACCCCTCCCCCCTTCATGCATTTGGAGCCTTGTATGAAATACACATCAAACTGTGTGCAGTGACAAATGTCATCAAATTTTGTAATTGAATTGTATCTATTTCATTGATATTAAAATAATTTGGGACATGCTAACAGAAGTTAAAATACAGCAAAATTCATTACCAGATGACAAGTCCAACAATTGGCAGACTACATATGGTTTAGGAGATTCTTTTCCACTTTTGTGTCATGTCATGTTAAGCTCCACCCACTATGTATATTAATGAAATTCAACATTTTTGTACCATGAACATGTAGACAGTAGCTAAGAACATAATAACACTGAATATGACACAAAACAGACATGTGGTTATTTGAATATGTACATTTTAAGACCATGGGCTATCTGTGTACCTCACATGACATTAATCCGTTGTATGGTTCATGAGATATCGTGTTTACGAGGTAGCGTCACACACACCCATATTTACACACATACATACAACAATTTACTGAAACATACATCAAGGCAAATGCAATTTGTTTTTGTTTTTAAGTAGCTCTTCTCCCTATTAACAATTCAGGTTATTGTTGTAGTTTAGACTACAGTATCTGTTATAACAACAAAACTAGTCCTTTTGATGCGTCTCGGAATATAGCTACATGCACTAGCTCAAATTAATCTACTGCATCACACCCTAAGTCTTTTTCAAAAAAAGAAAAACTAGTAAATAATCAAAATGCAAGAAATAAAGTGAGGGGAGGGGAGTTCCCTGGGGTGGTACTATAGTACAATTACGACTTGATCAACCAACTAAGGTAAACCAAAACTATAAATGATAATCACCCATTACCTAAATACAATTCCCAACTGACATTTCAGTAGAAAAACATAAATATATGCAAAACAAATGACTTAATATGCAAAACATGACTTGATACATACACTACTATAGTTCCATGTATGTACATCAACATCAGTGACCTTCCATGGGAACCTCAATCCCAGTAAAACCCACAAGCTTCAACAAAAAATAATTTCCCCAAATACCAAAGGATATATAAACTAACCAAGGATAAACTAATCCTGGCAGGATAACAGCAGGCAATCTGCATAATGTCAAGGAATCGCCATCTCAAAACACCAGAAGCTTCACCACAACCGATCCCCTACTGCCCAGTTTAACATAACCAACAACAACAAGTTCATTCACCAATATAAACTAAGCAAAGTTTATGACTATACTGTCACGCCATAAACATGAACACGGTATGTGTACATAATTCTTACAAACATATCATATCATATCAATACATGTAAACACCATTGTTCCTTGAATATTTCAAATGCAATCAGTCCATACCGTAAATAACACAAAAAAACACCAAAATGCTTGGGCCTGTACCCTTAACTTTAACATCAAAATTCCTGGGCCTGTACCCTTAACTTTAACATCAAAATTCCTGGGCCTGTACCCTTAACTTTAACACCAAAATGCCTGGGCCTGTACCCTTAACCGTAACATCAAAATGCTTGGACCTGTACCCTTAACTTTAACATCAAATTGCCTTGGCCTGTATTCTTAACTTTAACATTAAAATGCCTGGGCCTGTACCCTTAACTTTAACATCAAAATGCCTGGCCTGTATCCTTAACTTTAACATCAAAGTTTCCTAGTACCAAATCTACCATGCACTTATTGGTCCTACCAAAATCCTAAATATCCCCAAATCCTAAATATCGTACTGTCATACATGTAACCTCACCATCTCAGTTCTGACACCAACTGAAATAAACTTAGGGGTGGGGAGTTGCCCCGGGGTGGAAAGGAATATTGCTGGTTGGGATCTGCAGTACAGGAATAAGCTGAAAGTGGGTGGGGAGTGCCCCCGAGATGGGGCTATAGTACAATTGCATGCATAATATACATCAGTAATACAAATTACAGAAATTTCACTTTACATCATGCATATGTACTTTAAATTTCAACAAATATTAAAACAGGTAAGAAGTACAAGAGCAAAATAATAATTTTATCTGTATTACTTTGGGTCAATTGCATTACCACTTTTCAATGTACATGTACTGTACATACTGTAAGCATGTACTGCACAAAATACAATGTACTGTAGACGACGAGAAATGTTAACATGAATTTACATGGACACAGGTTGTAAGCTTTCTACATTATAAACTTAAGTATGAACATTCATATACAAATATACAGGGTCACACAAAATATTTAGTAATTTAAACATATACAAATATTAGCACCAAAATTCTTAATCACCCAGGCAAAACACATTTTGCAGGCCAGTTTTGTGTTTTATTGAGGACATAGTTATATTCTTGAATGTGTAATAAGATAAACAACACCCTGTATTTAGCACACTTAACACAAGTAATTTAAGTATAAGTCAAGTTTAAACTCTAATATCGAATACTGTGCAGTTTGTCGTGTAGACACCCTATACAGTACAGTATGTTGAAGAATGTTACCATTAGTTGATATGATAGAATAAAAAGTAACAAATATTCTGATGACGTTGCATACCTCCCAAAACAATCTTAACACATTTTTTGTACTTACTGTATTAAAAACTTTAATGCATCTTCTAAGGAAATTGCCATTTTAATTTGATAAAGATGAAAAAAATGATGTTATCAACCCATCAGGACATTGGAATGCCTTGTATTTCTTTATACAGTTATCCATCTCAAGTTTTCTTGCTTACAAATACTTGTTTTCATTTTGTTAAGGTTCAAGGACCTTTTTGTGTAAACATGATATTATTCTTAAATAACACAAGGTTTAAATACAGATTTAAACAAAATGGGAGCCTCCATGTGTCAAGTTCAAACATCAATAAATGGAGACAGCTCTAAGATCTTGACTTGCTGTTTTTTAAATTTGGCTTAGATGTTAATCCGCAATCATATAAAATAGGATTTATCAGACTTACTGTCTCCTTTAACCTTTTTATCATGTATTATATACATGTTTTAATAAAATCTGTGTATTCTAAAATTATATGCATTAACAAATATCATATACTTGTTCGTACTTCAGTGACCTTCCACGAAGAAAATTTACTGATCTCTACATCAAAAAGGTGCAGTTTTCTTAATCGTCTAAAAGGTGTCTTTCGTTTTCATTCATTTCATCTGTTTCGATCTCAGCACTAATCTTCTCAAAGAAATTGATTAGGTCATCTTTCTTCATAAGACGAAGCCTAAGCCATTCTGTTTTGAGTTCATTTGAGCGGATGATATCACCAACTTCTTGTAGCAGTGTCTGGATACGCTCGGAGATTTTTTCCTTTGTTTGGTTTCTTATGTCATGGAAGAACTCTCTCTCTCTGCAGGAAGAATAAAGCATGGCTCAGGAATAGTAGCAGGATTTCCATCTTCAAACATAACTTTAAAGATTGCCTTTCTTCTATCCCAACCATTTGTGCTGATGTTAAGCAACTGTGGATCTAGCTCCTGGCCATCCAGAGCACTCATGATAGTTTCCTCCATTGGAGACAAGAGGTACCCACTTCTTCTGAGCTTTACTCTCCAAGCATTTATTTCAGTATCATGGGCCTTGTGTCTGCTGTGATATTCTTCTTTGAGGTCTGAGCATCCCATTCGATTAAGTGTTTCACTCCTCAGCTATAGAAAATAAAAACAAAATCTTTGTTTCTGTTAAGTTCAGTATGTCATTAAAATGTAAGACACTAAACACAGGCATGCTGAAATATTGTACGTAAAGTACATCTAAAGTAAGTTCTATATTGTAATATTGGTATCATTGATTGAAATTGTGTTAATATCTATCCAGATCAGTTGAACAATTTTTTGAATTGAATCATTTTTAATTTATGCTGAATACATGATGCGGACAATAATAGCGGACAGCTAAAAATCATTACTCAATTATTTTGCCGAAAATAATGAGCAACCTATTCCTGTTAGGATTTAATTAGGGGCTGGGACATGGAAAGCACAAAGTACTGTGTATAATCACTATAATGTATATACATTAAACAAATAAACTGACAGATAAAACAATGATATATCGCTTATATCTAAAAAGTACTTTTAAAGATACCTGGGAATCTGACAAAAATTATTTTAGGTCTTGTTAAAACTTTGATAAAAATGAGAAAGATTTCCTTTAAAACCTTAAATCTCTTAAAATAAAACTAAACAGTACAATTCCTACAGCTGTATGGCGCAGAAATAGTGAATGAAATTGAAAATAGAACATTTTTTCTTCTTTAAATGAGAATGTTTCAGCACATCCCTTTTAGAAATGAATGGGCAGGAGGGACGACTGAAATTTATTAGTCTCGGTCAAACATTGCATTTCTTAAATATACAGTACTTCATACACTAAAACATCACTAAAAGACCAAATAAGTTGGCACAACTTAAATCAGTTCATGACACTTCTATAGGTTTGCACTTGAGAACCATCCATACTCATTCAACAGTAATGTAGTATAAAAAAAACACAGTACTATATCTGTACCAAAATTGTAATTATTGTACATTGTACAGGTAATTACCACTATACAAAGTAATGTACAGTAGGATACAAAACATTATTCTTATGTTCACTTAGTGCTCAATGTACTACGTACGTTACTGTACACAATAGAAGAAGACCTTTGTGCCGGCGAAAAAAAACCTATTAAATTTGAAAAAAACCTTCCAGCTACTGTACTGTAGTCAAACTTCCAGTTCCAATCAAATCTAAAATTAAATAAATGTACTTAACGTACTGAATAATATCAGTGTATATTGTTTCTTACAGTAATTCGGTCCATACAATATGTCTTGGCATGATCAAATTCAAAATGATTTCAAGTTATGTACAGTAATGTGTGTACACATGTAAGGTATTTCATACAGAAAAGCATCATGTCCTGTGTCCTGACACATGGGCCTCCAGATCCCTACCTTCATTTAAAAAGGGCCAGGGTGGTACATGTAGATTTGTTGAGGAGCACAGTTATGAGCGTGTGAAATGCTGCGCCATTTTGGCATAGTGTCCCTTATGGTTTGAGTTTAGCTTACTTTAGGAGAAGCTCTGTGATTTTAACTATAATCATACCTCAAAATGAAAATATTTTGAATGATAATAATCAATCATTCATTAACCAAACAGGACAATTTCTTACTATGCTATCATTCTCTGTTCTGTATCCGTGTAAGGTGCTTCATTTATGAGAATATGAGGTTAAATTTTAAGATTTTTTAATATTTCAATATTATCATTGTTTAAAAAACATTAATTTGATGCGGGGCGGGCCGACCAAACAGTGGTACAGGGTGAGCCAAAGAAGGGGCGGGGAGGGCTGCCTCTCTGAAACAGCAAAGCTGCACTGCATGCAGACAACCAAGTAATTTTAATTTACAACAGAACAACATGATTAAAGACTACTGTATATCATTATTTAAGAGAAGAAATTAGAGTTCTTTACATCAATATTTGAAAATAGCCTAAAAAATTGAATCAAAATTAAACAAATGCCTTTTTACATTTTATTTTCAGGTCTCAAATGCTGTATAGTATGCGTAACTTTTCATGCAGATTTGTGATAAACTTACTGTACAGTAGGACAGTGCACAAATCAACACATTGTTATATTTTCAGGTATACTCCAATTTTATATTCCTCTGCCAGAATATTGAACAAGAGGACTGCAAGTTTACTTCAAATGATTTTGAATGTGATTAACACTCCTTTACAATAAGAGTTACAACGAATACATGTATCATCAATAAATATAAGAAATGAAAATAAAATATATCAACTTGTTTAGTTTTTCCAAATTCCTGAATGTCTTGATCCAGTCATCTTTAGTGGGGACCCTTTTGTTGCCCACATCTTACTCTGCTTGTTAAGCTTTTCAAGCTGGAAATCCAGGCCCTCCCTTGTGTCTGCCCGCCCAGAATTAAAACACGATCAATTCCTGTTTGAAAAGTCCTTGACTTCTTTAGGGGCAAGTACTGAATTACTTTCTTCTAACAATTCTATAAATTGATAGAAAGGGTGATTGCGGCTGTGTTTAAACTTTCCTGCCTCTATTTAATCACTATTGTTATTTCTAACACCTTTTCTAAGGTTCAGAATGGCTTGAGCATACACAAAAACCTGTTCCTCAGTAAAAATGTAGTTCGAGTTCTTTGCTGCCTGCAACCATCTCAGGTATCCTTCAGAGCTTGAATTGTCTCCAGATGACAAGCAGGTCCTAACATAAGGCAAAAGCAATTCCCTTGTAGCTGCTTTGTGGTGAATTAACAACAACTCCTATGTTTTGTGATGGTCACCACACTTTTTGGCATATTTCTGTGCTGCTTCTGAGCGAAACCCCATGCACTTGGCTAAATCCTTCAATGTAACATTCCAATTAATGTCAAAGTATGTTTTTACCATGTTCATCTCATAATGTCCTAACCCAATTCTAAGTCAAATCCAGTCAAACTCTTGGACAGCATCATCTAAATTCGCTAAGTGACAAGTATGTGCCGTACCTATATGGGCTGTGAATTCGTTAGCTCCAAAGATTCCCTTTTTACAAACAGAACAATGAAAAGTTTTCTGAATAACAGTTTTTGCAAGTGAGTATGGTAGCCCATCACAAACTACCAACAGCCATTCCCTTTCTACTTTGTCATCTTCAACATATGTCCCTACATGAAAATTCTTTCCTATTTGTGTAAATACTTCTTTGACTGTCAAAAAAGAGTTTGGATTGCACAAAACGGGATCCCGTGGAGATATAGGGCTCTTTTCAACAGAAGCACATTCAAAGGGTGCAGAAATGCTAGTTACAACTGCACCAGAAGGATTGTCTTTAAAAATATTTTTTCAAAACGGAGTCGTGGATATCATCGTCATCATCATCATCATCTCATCATCATCAACATCATCATCATCATACATGATAGATGTTGAGTTTAGTTCCTAACAACCACTAAATACGTCATTACTAAAACATTCTAGGGTACATGAAATTTACTATTTGAAGAAAGCTTGAGAAAAAAGATTTTCAGGTGATAAAAAATAAGATTGAACAAAATGCATCATTAACAGATGTTTAGGAAATGAGTGTGTGACGTCACTCTTACATACTGGACTTTTGATACCAGTCATTTTCAAACAATCTTGTTATGTCATTGACTTCTAATACTTCCTGAAGGACAAAGTTTCAAAAGAATATCTAAAGACCCGATATCGTGTTAACATGGAGAAGATAAAAATAGACTACAATTCAACGTTTGTGATTGGTTGAAATATTTCCACAACCACCGACACACCAGTCAATCACCGCCTAAGAAGTGACGTTTTAGTATGTATCGGATTTATTGGTGAGAGGTCAAGTAATTATCTTGAGAAGAGACTCCCTCTTAAAGTTGTTTCTTCAAATTTCTGTTGGGCCTTTCACAGATTCCTGCACGGTCTGATAACAAAACTAAAACGCTAAGCCTTATCTTGATATTAATAATAATTCATTTCAGAAGTCAGTAAAGACATTATTTTTTCGTAGTGCTTTCAATTTGGGTAATTAGACTGTCATTGGTTTATTTGCTGAGGAATTTACCCTGTTTGTTATCATGTTAAGTGTAACTATAGTTAGCATTGTAAAGCGCATTAAAACTTTGTTGTGATTGTGCGCTATATAGGTATATATATATATATGTATATATATATATATGTATATATATATATATATATATATATATATATATATATATATATATATATATATATATATATATATATATATATATATATATATATATATATATATATATATATATATATATATATATATATATATATATATATATATATATATATATATATATATATATATATATATATATATATATATATATATATATATATATATATATATATATATATATATATATATATATATATATATATATATAATATATATATATATATATATATATATATATATATATATATATATATATATATATATATATATATATATATATATATATATATATATATATATATATATATATATATATATATATATATATATATATATATATATATATATATATATATATATATATATATATATATATATGTATATATATATGTATATTATTCAATTTATTTTGTATCTTAATAATATCAAAGCTCGGTATTTGGTGGATTTTTGTCAATATGACCAAAGATGAATATTCAACAGTTTCTTGTTTTTTGCTCGATATTACAACCTTGGTACCTTCGCTCGCTATTCGTTGTGCAACGGAATAACCAAAGCTTTACAAATATACAAAAGATAAGACGTTAGAGAGCATCATGACCGAAAGATTTGAAAACGGAAAATAAGCAGAACAGCGGAGAAGAAAATAATAAAATGGGCATTCCATTATCATGTTCGTTCCATCAGTCATAGTGCCGGTGCTTATCCCCGGTTTTCATGGCGCAAGAAGATGGGAGAATATAAGCCCCCTTGAGCGGGACGCCACTCCCCAGCAGTGCTGGTACTCATTTTGCAGCTGAGTGAAGTGTAAGAAGTAAAGTGTCTTCAAGGAAACAATGCAGCTCTTGCGCGGGAGTCCAATCCGGTATCTTTCCCATACGAACAGGACTCCTTAGCCACACTGTAACTCACATTCCATATCATTGTGTTGAATAATATCTAAATGAGTCACACAAATAAGTGCATGGTTTAATGATATGTTTCCTCATTACTCATCAAAAGATGCAGGCCTCTCTGATATTAATTCCTGCAGTGGGTTTACGGGAATAATACCGACTTACTACAATCAATTACTTAACTTGTATCTTATTATAGGTAAGAGCCAAAATCTTGCAACAGAACAAAAGCTTGTCTGGTTTATCAACTTTCTATAGGAAGATAAATTCTTAACATGCATTCAAATCACGTTCTGTTGGTTCTGATTTCTTATTCCGTATGTGTAATATTGAGTTTTCTCTAAATAAATTTGATTGGTTACAACGTCCGAGGACATGATGTTATGTAATGATTGGTTAAACCTTCAATAGGCGGATTCACTGAAGTTAAGTAAGATTCAGCCGTGAAGGAGAAAATAAGGTAGGAAGGGAGTTTGCTTCGGGAGATATCAACCTGTTAACAATAGATTCTGAAATTGTCTTCTTTTCATCACTTACATTTTGGAAATTTGTGTTGATTTGAAACCATAATTAAGAAATCTTTAGAGCTTCCGCGGAGCTTCGCCCCTAGACCCAATCTTCCAAGTAGGAGCCGGGATTTAGTGGGCCAAGGCCCCACAAAATTTTACTGGGGGGAGGGCGGGGTGGAGTACCATTTTGGTCCCCTCAATAATTAAGCTTCAATTGATGTTGACGAGTTCAGTCAGATTTCATGGCATAAATTTTGGAAATTTGCTTCAATTTTCGTGCAATTTCCTTCATTTTCAACAAATTTTCTTCAATTTTCGAAAAAATTCATTCAATTTTCGTAAAATTTCAATTTTCGTAAAATTGTCTTCATTTTTGTAAAATTTGCTTCAATTTTTGTGCAATTTCTTTCATCTTGGGAAGAAAATCTTCCCTTTTGAAGCAGTTGTCAAAGTTTTCGGAAATTTCCTTCAATTTTCGTAAAATTTCTTTCATTTCGTGTAATTCCTTCATTTTCTGGAATTTTCTTTTTGAGAAGTTGTCTTCAATTTTCGTTAAATTTGCTTTAAATTTCGTGCAATTTCCTTCATTTTTAGGAAATTTGCTTCAATTGTTTGGAAAATTCCTTCATTTTTGTGAAATTTGCTTTAATTTTTGTGCAATTTTTTTCATTTTTGTGAAGCTTGCTTTAAATTTTGTGCAGTTTTCTTCAATTTTCGTACAATGTCCGTAATTTCCCTGAAATTTGCGTCAATAGTTGTGCAATTTCCTTTAATTTTGTGAAAGCTTCGGGAAATTCACTTCATTTTCTGGAAATGTTTTTCAATTATGGGAAATAGTGGTCAATTTTTCCAATAATTTAACTACCCCCGCCCTCTTTACAAATAATTTTCGGACCGTGATAAGAGACTCATACATTTTAATACTGAGGTTTGTTGAGGCAAATGATAAAATCTGGCCCCCATATCAAATACTTTCCTAAGCCGCTGCTTTCAAGGAACCATGAACCCCACAATTTCCCTCGGAATTTTCTCAATTTGCAGCAAAATTCTGCAAATACCTATCTAAATTGATTAAACAAAAACTGTCTTCTTTTCATCCCTTACATTTTGTAAATTTGTGTTGATTTTAAATCATTGTGGGGCATAAAACTCAAGAAATCTTCAGAGCTTCCGGGGCTTTGCATAAAGCTAATTGCCAGATTGCAAGGCTTTGTCCATGAGCCCCACAATTTTGCCAAAATGTACTCAATTTGCAGGGACAATTTCCCCTTTGCCTGTTTAGAAATGATAAGCCAAATGATTATCTGATTTAACATTAGAATAAAAATTGTCTTCTTTTCATCAATCAAATTATCGAACTTTGTGTTAATTTTTAGCCATTTTGTAGCATCAACAAACAAGAAATCTTCGGAACTGAACCCCAACCAAGGCTTCGCCCTACATACCCTATAGGCCTCGCCAGGAGCCCGTAAGCGGGCACACGGTGTACGCAGCACTACCTTTCAAACTTCAGTTCGACCGCATTAGTGGGAGGTAGGAAGGGGGATCTGTTTTCCAACGGTTCTATATTGTGTGGATGCATAGACACATGTATATCGTTTTTAATAAGTCGGGCAAATACAATTTTTCGCCGGGTAAATTTGACTCTCCCCCCCCCCCCCTCTCCCCCTGGCCTCGAAGTCAAGCTACGCCCCTGCCTATACTCTACAGATTTCTGAAACCAATGAAGTCACCCCTGATAAAGCGCACAATGGGGAAAAATTCATATACGTGAGAACAATAATTGTTTTTACATACAATATTTTTCATATTATTCCAAGTGTATTTGTATGTGTCTTCATATAGCTATATATGAGAGGACATTTTCCCCTATTAGCTAATGCGTGTAAGGACATTGCAAAATTGTATGGAAATAGCTTAGATTATTTAATTTTGCATTGAACGCGGACAAATCAGTTAAGGTCTTAAGTGAGTCTATCAACCCTGGTGAGCCTGCTACAGGTGTTAAGAAAGTGAGAACACTTTGACGTTTTGTCCTCACAATTTTGTCCTCACGTGCATAAGCTTGTAGGGAGCAATGCCCTCACTTCAATAGCTCTGTGAGTACCGCTATTTTACTGCGTCATTATGTGTGCATTGTCTATCTCGTATGTATATGGCAATAGAGGACACTGTAAGAAACATAATGGTGAAAACCTAATTGCCACTACTGCCATTAGGCTTGACATAAGAATACTTACCCGCATGTGGAAGTTGTACAGAACGCCACTTTATTTGTAAATCGACTCAGAACCGCGGCTGGTTGCGCCATTCTGATAAGTGAGTGTTGCTAAAATAACTTGAATTGAGGTAATTCTTCTGAGAATCTATCATTAAAGAAATAAATAGAATACTGAAACATAAGATTGAAAATGTTTGACGACAAATTGCACTCAGTATGTAAATTTTAAAACAGGGGGACTCTTCCTAGCGGGCAGCAAAGATGTGTTTCACACAAGCAGTAATCTGGTGAATTCAGATATCTTTCTGTCTAACAGTTTTTAGAATAAAAGAATAATTGGAACACTTGCTCCAAAGTTATCTAGACTAAGCGCGCGATGCCATTGTATTTGACCCAATGGACCGTTCAAAATCCCAATCGGCAATTTCCGGAAAACGAATTTAAATAATATCACATGGGCGAAATTCACGCATCCACAATGGACCAATCGTACCTTGGGGGATTCTTGGCCGTCTGCATGCATGGTACCAAGCGTAAGACAAAAAAAAGTTATATACGTGCGCTAAATATGAAGGTTATACGCTCGCTAAAAATGAAGATTATACGCGCGCTTACAACTTTACCTTCAGTAACTAGAGCTGATTGGTTAGGTAACAAAAGGAAAACTCCCCATAAAAGTTATTTTCCTCTGAAGTCTTACTATTTGATAAATACAAATATTTTTACCTCATAACAATTTCATAATAGCCTAGCATCAATTACATTTTACCTTTACACAGTTATAAAACAGACATGAAACAAACAAGGAATTGTAGGATTGATGTATACAAGGAAAAATACTAAAAGTTCGGTAATCAAAGATGGTAAATACATTTTGCATATAAGCCAAAACAACAACGGAATTATTGACCCATTTAACAGAGCGTCAGGTTGTTCAAAGAAAAATGGTTTCCCCCAATTTTCCTTATTGATTTATTTTAGTGATGGTTCGCATCCCAGCGTGATTTTTAACTACCCCCCCCCCTCCCCCCTCCTCCTCCTTCCCCTCTCATATGCACACTTTGGTAGTTAAAACCCGCCCATAAAACCTAATATCAGATTTTTTGTAAGGTTATTTCCCCGACGATGATGTATACACAAAGACAAAGAATGTCCGTTATTTAAGATTTTGTTGTTGTTCCTCAACCGAAAGATAAAATGTCCCCAATGGGTGGGACTGAGTACCCCCGACGTTGGGATAGGGATGCTATAGCTCTCTAGATCAGCCTACTGACATCACACTTGATTACACACTAGTTTCTTGCTACTGAAAGGAAATAATTTTTCATTCCCGTTTTCATTTTCAATTTGACAAACAATCTATTTGGGGTTGCAATCTAAGACATTATTTGTACAATTATATAACGCGTTCAAAACAAACGGATTCCCTTTGTCTTCGCGCCTTGTTTACTCACAGATCAACTGTTGCTAAATCCAAATCGTTTCGGTACAGAAATCTCAAGATTTTCACAAGCGTTTCAGTCCAAATATACCCAAAACTAACCTAACCTAACCTGATAATCAACAATTAATAATAAGTTATTATTTGTACATTTTTATGTCCCAACCTAACTGGGCTGAAACACTTCTGGAACGAAACGCCTAGGAAATAACAACAGTCCACAGGTCAGAGATCTTAGATATATTTAAAGGAATAGGCCTATTCCCGTGTAATAGGCCTATTCCCGTGTGATAGGCCTATTCCCGTGTGATAGGCCCATTCCCGTGTGATAGGCCCATTCCCGTGTGATAGGCACATTCCCGTGTGATAGGCCCATTCCCGTGTAATAAGCCCATTCCTGCGTGATAGGTCTATTCCCGTGTGATAGGCCCATTCCCGTGTGATAGGTCCATTCCCGTGTGATAGGCCCATTCCCGTGTGATAGGCCCATTCCCGTGTGATAGGCCCATTCCCGTGTGATAGGCCCATTTCCGTGTGATACGCCCATTCCCGTGTGATAGGCCCATTCCCGCGTGATAGGCCCATTCCCGTGTGATAGGCCCATTCCCGTGTGATAGGCCCATTTCCGTGTGATAGGCCCATTCCCGTGTGATAGGCCCATTCCCGTGTGATAGGCCCATTCCCGTGTGATAGGCCCATTTCCGTGTGATACGCCCATTCCCGTGTGATAGGCCCATTCCCGCGTGATAGGCCTATTCCCGTGTGATAGGCCCATTCCCGTGTGATAGGCCTATTCCCGTGTGATATGCCTATTCCCGTGTAATAGGCCCATTCCCGTGTAATAGGCCCATTCCCGTGTGATAGGCCTATTTCCGTGTGATAGGCCCATTCCCGTGTGATAGGCCCATTCCCGTGTGATAAGCCCATTCCCGTGTGATAGGCCCATTCCCGTGTGATAAGCCCATTCCCGTGTGATAGGCCCATTCCCGTGTAATAAGCCCATGCCTGCGTGATAGGTCTATTCCCGTGTGATAGGCCCATTCCCGTGTGATAGGTCCATTCCCGTGTGATAGGCCCATTCCGTGTGATAGGCCCATTCCGTGTAATAAGCCCATGCCTGCGTGATAGGTCTATTCCCGTGTGATAGGCCCATTCCCGTGTGATAGGTCCATTCCCGTGTGATAGGCCCATTCCCGTGTGATAGGCCCATTCCCGTGTAATAAGCCCATTCCTGAGTGATAGGTCTATTCCCGTGTGATAGGTCTATTCCCGTGTGATAGGCCTATTCCCGTGTGATAGGCCCATTCCCGTGTGATAGGCCCATTCCCGTGTGATAGGCCCATTCCCGTGTAATAGGCCCATTCCCGTGTGATAGGCCTATTGCCATGTGATAGGCCCATTCCCGTGTGATAGGCCTATTCCCATGTGATAGGCCTATTCTCGTGTGATAGGCCTATTCCCATGTGATAGGTCTATTCCCGTGTGATAGGCCCATTCCCGTGTGATAGGCCTATTTCCGTGTAATTTCATGTGCAATTGTATTATAGAGGGCTATTCATTTCCACTGGCGCGCTACAGTGCAAACTATGCAGATTTGTAAAGAAAGGTAACAAGGTTTGGTACTGTACAAGGCTGACTATATAACTCTTTATTCATTCAGATAATTTAACAATAAAACGAAACCATAGAGGCTTGGGGTGGGGAGCTACATGGAATATTACACTTTAATAACAAAAACAGCAAACATAAATTACATTCGAAACTTTAAAACTAAAAATCTCAAAATCACAAACAGGTGCAACCTAACAGAATTAGAGTACCAGGTGATCATTACTGCATTAAAAAAACAAGTGAAAACATTAACAAAGGGAGAAAATGAGAAATTGGCTGGTCAGTGAAGGATAGGTCAACCACAAGTATGTTTCTTTGAATATTGAGTAAGTACATTGTAAGAGGCATCATTATGATCCATATAAGGTATAAAATAGGCGAATGAGGAGATAATTTGCATAAATGAATAAGTATATTACTAGGAGGAGTAATCACTGAATAATAATGCTGCTAGAATATAAGCTGGTAAATAACTGTATGGTTAAAAGGACAAAAAGGGAAAAGATAAAGATGGGTCGTGAGGGCCCGAAAAATATCTCTTACAATTCTTCAATGCTTATGACTGTATTGGTCTAAAATAGTGGGCACGTAATCCCTGTGTATATGCAAATAAGTCGGTGAAATTATATCAAACTTCAACTTAAATTTTATTTGAAGTTTCGTTTAATTGTTAAATTCTACCTCCTCATTTGCATAATTACTCGGAAATCATCCGTGAGATTTTAAAGCGACCAATTGCAGTTATACAATAAGAAGTTAAAACGAGGTACCCAAACAAACATACACTATGTGCTATGTTTGATTTGGTTTATATTGCATCCTACAAAAACTTTCACCAAGCTAATGAGGTACCTATTACATACGTTTGGAATTTTCCAAACTTGTTAAGTATTCTGATATTGCCTCAGTCTTAAGCAAAATTGGTGAAGTAACTGTTTCACAGACACTAAATTCCATGTGTGGTATCTACTGATCTATATACTGTTAATCAGATATATGACTACGACAGAAATATCCTCGATTGAGAGCATTGGCCCTTTATGTACAGAGCTGAACTCGCAGCCGATCTGCTACAATAGGCTACCTGTCGTATTACCTTTATTCTATTATATTCAGAATATTATAATTTCAACAATGCTTTTCAAGAGCTTTTCGAAATTGAAATTAAAATACACATAACTTAGACATGTTACATAATGTTAATATGTAAGACATTCCTGCAACTACTGCCATGTCTGGTCCAAATAACAACTCTCTGTCAAAACAAAGATGCTTCCAGACTTAGAAATAGCATAAAATGTAAATACAGGTGTCGTACCTTTGTTGAAAGAGATGTTTTTGACTAAATGAATAACTCCCTTCAGAGAGATGGCATTTTCCTGTTTTGTTTGTGTTGAATATTCTCTTGAATATAAAATGGAAATGACTCTTGTGATCTACATCAAATTGTATCCAATAAGTTAAGTATTTCGAACATCTGTGCAGAAATTGCAGATATAGAAATCTTTAGCTCCTCAAAGACAACCCCGCATATGGGGTCATATATTAATGTGATTATAACATAACATTCGTATCTAATGTATATCATTAAACCACGGTGTTTCGTGCCTTGTAGCTCAAACACAGGGCTCGTAAATTTGAATTCGATACAATAATCAAAACATGTTTCACATATCTTGATATGATTTAACCTGTCACCCATTGTAGAGCAAACCCATCGTTACAGGTGTAATACCATGTGTAGGAGTTCCTTGTACATGTTGTATAATTTACTGCTTTAATGCAGAAGATACCGGCGGAACTTGCTAACTTCGGCTGTGGCACGAGGGCATGCCCATGGTACACAACATGATAATACGTTAAAATTGTTATGAAAATTTAGGAACATTTTATGGATTGTATGGCAAAGTAGCCTAAAGAATTATTGGAGTATCAAATCCCTGATAAGAATTGGTCAAATAATTCGATCATGCATATGGCGGCAGTCATTAAACAATGGATTGCCAAAAAGGGGGGAAATCACAAACTTCTCCTCGCTCTTGTTATTTTGTTTAAACATTTCCCAAATGAAATTAAATTGGGAAAGTAAATAAGAACTCCATCAAATATCAAACAACATGACGTCATGCATTATGCCTCTGGTTCTGACATTCATCTGTTCATTACCAACATTGCACAACCTGTTCATCAAAAATTCGCGTAATTTTTTTTGTCAATAGTCTTCTTGGAGACCAATTAATAAATTAACTTTCCTTTCCAGCATAGACTCGTGGTGTGAACATACATATTCTTTATAATATTATCCGTTTTCGAATTAAGCATCAATGGCTTGCATGACTGTATAAAGTATTTATGCAAAATAATGTTTGCCAGAGACTTGAAATGACTGAGTGACCATTCTACCCAGCACCGCCTCGGTGTATTCATGTTTATTATTGCAACTATCAGAGCAACTGCGTATGCAAGTTTCTTTATTATTGTTAATGAATGATATAATATAGTAATATCAACGGTACATCTGTACATATTTCTGTCTATAGCCCATCAAAAAAGAGGCAATTCTTAAACCAGTCTTGTCCTTAAAGCTTATTGGTATCTTTAACCTGTTAATAATAACAGCTTGGAAATAGTTATCTAGACTTATCCATATTCATCTTCCTGGTTTTCAGCAGATTGCCATATAAGCCCTTTGGCCTGCAAATGTGTCATATAAAAGAGATACAACTTTCTGCAGTTTCGGGACTTGCTTGCATGCATCATAAAATCTTAAACTTGTTACGTGTACGTCATACGTAAGTGGTACCATCTTAGATATCTTTGCATTAACTGAAAAACAAATTTGTTTCTTGTGTTATATACCATTTAGTAAGCTGGTAAGCATGGATTGGAAGAAGGGCATTTTCTTCGCGGAAAAGCTTTTGTGCCTTTTTGGCTTGATCAAATTTGAGTTTCGTGTGAAGTGACACCGTGCCATTACAGATCTCATCGAAAACTTTTAGATTGAAGATCATTTTGAATGCCCTTTTTCTAGACGTGACAACAGTTTTTTGTTTTGTTTTTGTTTAATACACTGCACCCTTCATTTAAACTGAACAATTACAGTGTAATTCACCCGCGCTTAGTATGAAATCATTTTCCCAAAATCATGTTCAAGGACGAAAACTATGTTTATTATGAAATTCTTATCCCCTTTCATGTTCTCTCATAAGCCATTTTAAAATTATGATCTTACATTCTTACTATCATTCACCTGAGTTCAAGTTCTTGTGAGTTTTACGACACAATAATTTCTGATAACCACTTTTAGAATAACTCTATTATTCGCGCTCGACGGTATAATCCAATTTCAGTGTAAAGGTACATTTTGCCCCCTCCCCAGTCCCCCTTAGTTAATTTTGGTTCTCAAAATGAACCATGATTTATCACTGGCCATTAATTCCTATAAAATTTGGCCCCAAGACAATTAAGCCCCCCCCCATCCAGTAAATTTGGTCTCCCTCATTGTAAAAAATTAAGGTCCGCTCCCTCAGGAAATTTGGGCCCCGGCCCTTCTTTCCTAGGAAATGCTTAAGGCCCTAGGCCTAAAGTAGGCATAGGCCCTAAGTATAGTTCTCCCATGAGCATTAATGACCCAACTGTTGGGAGCTTCGACTAGGACCTGGGCCAAGGGATTAACACTAATGTTAGATTATAAATGATCACTACAATTTACAATTCATGTTCTTCAGTTTTGCGTAAAGCACGCTTTTTTGTTTTGTGTATTCCGATGGGTACTGCCCATGCTGATCAAAGAAAATATTATGTTTATTTTTCACTGAAATGCTTACTGGAAGCCACTTTCTGTTCGTGGGCAAATTCTACGAGTACAGCGACGCTGTATTAAGTACATAAATATTACTAACTTAGGTTTTAGCATATCAATTCAGTACACAAAATTAATTGAAGGAATTATACAGACACACCAGTAAATTACCTAGAAAAATCAGTCCGAATGGGACCAAATTCATAAGACATTTAAAAAATAAGGACCGGGGCCCAAATTTACGGGGGAAAGGGGGCAAAATTTACTATCACACCGGCTTTAAACTGTAAATACGACGCTGCAATGTGGGCCAATTACCAACTTAAAAAATGTTCCCTTTAGGAAAAAATGTCTTTCAACAGGAAAAATCTCAACCACGTCCTCTATGGGATCTGGGTACTGACACACCTGTGCTCCTGTTATTTACCTATGTCATTCTACAATATTTAGGTAACAGATCTTAAAACTGATTTCTCGCATAAAGAAACTCTTCCATTCTTCTATAAAGAGAGTTCAGCACGTGACTCTAAGTCATCTGGAAGACATTTTGCCGGGAGAGCGTTGTTGCGTTTTACACGTCTTCACACAGCTCAGTCACATCACAAGTACAACACACATACTGCCTGCTAACCTACCTACCAGTTCAGCGAATTTATTGTTTTTGTTCGCGTCGGCGATTTTACTTCATATTTTCCTAACGTTTTTTTATACACCAGTTATACGAAGAGTAACTTTTACGTGAACGCCATTTGATTGTTCGTTATATGCAGACAACGCCTGCATACCTGGCATAAAGTTCACTGCAAATCCTATACCGAAGGTTGAAAGACGTTGCGTCGTACCGTCAGCAGAGACCCACTTTGAACGTCGATCAGGATCAGATGGAAATTGAGAAAATGTCTTTGTATTCCCCAACACACGTCTATTAGTGCAACTAACGGCACAGCAAGATTCCGGCATAATCATCTCACAACAATTATTTTATATAACAACATGCAAGCGTTTGTAAATCTAAATAAGTGTACAGCAGACTATCGTTCTCGCGCGACAAAATCGCGATGTAAACAAAGTCACGTGACCTCATGACGTCAGCTGAAACACCGTAATATGCATTTGAAATAATCATATTTTGCATTTATGCAAAATAAGATATATCATGAAGTAACAGACACATTAGACTGTTACGTATGTAGGACTTATAAAAAGGAAAATTGTTTGTTCCATGCATAGCAATCAATAAAATCGAGAAATGGCGGTTTTGCAAGACCATAAGTAACAATAGCTTGTTATCTCGTAAACACCGTGTAGGCGTAACCAAGGATGCACATCCTTGACGTAACATAAACAGTTGAATAAATATCGGCTGTTCACGACCGAATATAAGTTCAATGTGTATGTTTACAACATTTTGTATATCAATGTATAAGATGAACTTGTATAACCTGCTATGAGGTTTCAGAGTGTCGACTGGCCTTGACAACAATTATGTCTTTCCAGTATTTCAATTCATTTTCAGTCACTTTCTTTCATCCAACCAACTGTAAAAGAGAGCAGCCAGTACAAGGCTTTGCAAAAAATTGTGAAGCCAATTTAGCTTCTGTGACATGTGAGAAATATATGATACATATCATATGGAGGATATGATTTTATTTATTCCTCTGCCTCAATGGTTTGTAGATAATTTAAGGATACCTTCGAACATTAGCTATTATGATATACGTTTTTCTTTTTCTTTTCAGTCTGTAAAAAATTGAATTGACAGAATCTATATCTGTGAAGTTAATGTCTTCTAATTCAAACCATACCATTATCTTCAGTCAGTTGTGCATTATTATTGTGAGATACAGCATTAGTATCCGACACGACACTCATCTATGATCATATGTTCTGGGTATAGAGCGTTTGCTCCACATACCCTCCGAAGTAAGATACTTCGACTGATCCTGACATGCACAAGTAACTTTCTCTACAAAATCTTATTTTTTATTGGTTTAATTTAATGTATCTTCTTTTTTTTTTTTTTTTTTTTTTTTTTTTTTACAGCAGTGGGCAAAATTTCGTACTAAACGAAAAAATATACATTTTTGCTCTACTGCAAAAAAGTGAGTGTTACTCAAAAATGTATCGAGATAGCTAATTAAATCCGAACATACACCCTCGTAGGGACAATATTGCTGCAATATAACCAGAATAAAACTCTGCGAAAAGATATCAACTGACAGCGGATAGTTGATTATTAAGCTGCCAAGAAAAATAATTTACGTCAAATATAATGCAATATATATTAGCTCATTACCGCACAAGAAAGTGACGCTATCACAAATTGAGCTGATTACAGCAGCAATTAGGAAAATAATTTTACTCAATGTTGGCATTTAATGCCTCAAAAGTAACAGTGGAGTGGAGACCCGCTCCTATTTTCCCTGTCAGTCTGGTGTGAAGCCGATTACGGCGCATCGCACACTGGTGAGCATAGACCTACATTGAGGCTACACTATACACACACAACAGCTTCACATAAACCAAAGAACTTTTGTGGGGAAGCTCTTTGCATAAACAGATAAATGGCTTTAAGGCAAAGCGTCTGAATAACCGAAGAAGTTGTACTGAATATCTATCAAGCCACAATGTGACTATATACCAAAAAATTATCTAGGGTATTTAGATTGCGCAAAAACAAGCAAGCCTTAGAAAGGCTGATTCTGCATTAATAGCTGTATAAAATACACAACGTTATGCAGAAGACAGTCCGGAAGCAACCCTAAAAACTGGGTACCTTTAAATACCCCCCAAATTGGGTACTTTTATGTATTACGTCATCGCATGAGCCTACACATTTGACTAGCCCATAATAACTCATGGGGTTTCTTATTTTCCGCTGCGGATTGTCCAAAATTTTACTGGATATCCTGACAGACTTGAGACGGATAGTAAATAGATATTCAAAACTTTTTGCCGCTGCTTTTTGATATTCATTCCATCATCGCCTTTTTGAGAAAACAAATAAAACAGTTTATGAGCAACAAGTTTTATTGATTTTCTTAAAAAGGCGACGATGAATTTAAAAAAAGTAGCGGCCAAAAGTTTTGAATATCTATTTACTATCCGTATCAAAAATTTCAGGATATCCAGTGAAATTTTGAACAATCCTGAGCAAAAAATGAAAAACCCCATACGTTTATTGTGGGCTAGTCAAATGTGTAGGCTCATGCGATAACGTAATGCATAAAAGAATCCAATCTTTTGAGTATTTCAAAGTACCCAGGTTTTCGGGCTGCTCCCGGACTGGAAGAGACGCTGGACGATTACACCCAGTCGTCTTGCTGTCCAACAGCAAAATGAGCAACTAGTCCTCAACACTATCTCACGGAATTCTTGAGTATTTATGCAAATGAGGAAGTAGAATTACCCGTTTTACTCGCCTAGTAACGATGCCTTTCGGATATTTGAAATGCGAAAGGTTGTAAGGGGCAAGAGGCCAATAGGAATAGAACTCAGCAACTTGGGAAAGACACTTACTATTTCTTCACTTGAATCATATTATGAGTAGTATATGAGGGTATTCATGGTCTTCACGTTTAATTAACTTCATATGTCAGTTTTTCGTAGTTACGTTTGGTTTTATCGAATGAAAATACGCGAAATTGAACAAGTTTAGAAATAATCATCGGTCGAGTTCTCGTGAATTTATTTTATTTCATCCAATTGAGAATGGTCACGCGAAAAGGGCAAGGGATGAACCTCAAACAAAAGGTACTTCCCATGACGTAAATCTAATCATAATAGGGTGAGAAACAGTCAAATGCACTTGGAAATGGTTAAGTCGAAACTGAGGAACAATGACCCTTTTGCGAGGAAAATATCAAATTTTCATAGCATAAACAGATTTTGAAGTAACACAGTCATTATGCGTATGGCTGGACATAGATAATGTCGGAAGTTGAAAAAAGAAATATCCAGAAGGCACTCTTTTCTCGTTGCCCGAAAGACCAGTGGCGGTCACTTCTTTGCCCCACGCGTTCTTGAAAAATCATAAACATGGATAAAAAAAATAATCTTAAGTTATTTTCAACTATTGTTACATTACATATACACATAAAGTTAAATGTATAGACCGAGAAAGCGTTATGAATGACAATTCAATATCTAAATTAAAAGTTTATTCGACGTAAGGCGATTTTGGGACTTTTGGTTTACCAGGCACTTTCCACGGACGCCTAGGTATCGTACACAGCGCACAAATCCAAAAACGTCTTTGTCAAAAATATTTGTGGTATCATGCACGGAATGTATGATATATTTTGTACAAAATGTCAATTGGTTTTAAACGGGCGAAGTCTATATGACTCACTAATGGTTGTATTATCAGATGATTGTAAAAATTGAACTATTATTATTTTTATCTGAAACCTTTTTATAGAGCAAAGGTCTCAAGGATGTTCTGTTGTACCATATTGTATACATTAAGTTCATTAATCAATGACACTCTATGTCAATAGTTAAACTGTGCTAGGAATAGACATGGTCGCCGTGGCTGCCAATATATGGATGTACACTCCAAAAAAGGAATGGTCAAATTGTACCATAACATAAGTAACTATGCATTAATCGAGCTATGGTCAAAACGGCCCTTGCCCTTGTGAGGGGCCCTTGCCCTTGTGAGGGCCCTTGCCCTTGTGAGGGTCCTTGCCCTTGTGAGGGCCCTTGTGAGGGCCCTTGCCCTTGTGAGGGGCCCTTGCCCTTGTGAGGGCCCTTGCCCTTGCCCTTGTGAGGGTCCTTGCCCTTGTGAGGGGCCCTTGCCCTTGAGATGGACCCTTGCCCTTGTGAGGGGCCCTTGCGAGTGTATCCAGGACCTTTGTGTCTGTAGCTTGGGTTCTCCAGCAAGGCCCCTCCAGCAAATGCTACGGCCCTGTTACTGATGCAAAAGGCCCCTTTTGCAGACGCCAGTGCCCCTCCTGTAAATACTAGCGCTTGGTCTGCCGATTCAAAGTCGCTCTAATACAACCATATATATTGAAAAAATTAGACATAAACTCTAAACATATGGCAGGTATTTTATCTCCCCCTTCTTATATATAGCAGTATAGTATATAAGAACGACATGACATTGAAACAGGGACAGGGGTGTAGGAAGCTTTCGAAAAGTGATGGGCACGACCTCTTAGGGGACACTTTTTAATATGCATGTCCCCCCATCTTAATCTGTAAATAGAACAAGTGAGCTCAAAACAACAAAGTAAAGTAAACGAGGCACATCATTTTTAGAAAAGGGCACTTTTTCAATGGGGAAACATTCATCTCGTATAGGATTGACAAAAGTCGCCAGTGTCCTATTATTGGGACAGTAATTGAGGGGAACTTTTCATTTTCAAAAGGGGAACTTTTGTCATTCTTCGGAAAAGTGAGGGGGGACGTGCGTCCAGCATCCCCCGCTTTCTACACCTATAAACAGGAAGTTGCCATTCAATTTACGATGGTTTGACGGAGAGAAAGGAAGTTAGCCTCAGATGTTGGGCATAATAATGTTTGGTGGGGTGGTATAATGAGGGTGTTATGTCATGCAGTAGGAAGGGTCACATCTCGGGGGAGAGGAAATCTCTTTCACAAACGAAACAAATTGCAATGGTAAGATGTTGATTGGGAAATTTCCTGTAAATCGGGTAGCATTATCAGACAGTCAGACTTAATTTTTTATCGAGTAATAGTTTAAATTAAAAGATGTAAAGTTTGCATGAAAAACGACTGATGTTGAAAGTCTATACCGTAGAAGAATGACCTCATACAGTCATATCCTCACTTTCTAGACAACTTTTACAGTATTGTTTTACATTAATAATTATTCAACATTTCAAGTGATTACTTCACTACAGATATCAGTACTTCAATACTTTTAAGGTACAAAATCGCAGCAGAAAATATGTCGAAAATATTCGTACAGATTTTTCAGGAATATGAGGATGCTCTGTCACAACTATTATCATTTCACAACTGCTTAAATCTAAATATCTATTGAAGGCATAAGATTTTAGAACAATTTCTTTCCCATGTTGTTCCTTTACTATCCTCTTGGTACATCGTTCTAATCAGGGAAGTATAGGAAGGGTCACAAGGGTCTCAGGTGGCCCAAATTTTCCCGGTGACAAGTGGAAAAATTGCACTGGTAAATGAACAAAGTTCTATCAATAGTTGCTGCTAATCGGAAAATCCCCTTCAATTTTTTTCCATATTCGTGAGATTTCCTTCATTTCAGAAAAATGTCCTTCCTTTTCGGAAATTTTACTTTATTTTCTGATATTGTCCTTCATTTTTGGAAAATTTTCGCAAGTTTTCCGGAACTTTCTTTCAATTTCGGGAAAATTTGACCAGTTTTCAGGAAATTTTGGTCAATTTTCGGAAAATGTTACCAAAATATCCAAAAACTTTTCCGCATTTTTCAATCTTATATTTATAATTTCACATTTTCACCTCCCAATCGGGCAGAAAGCATGCAACCGGGAAGGTGGAATCCGCTCGAAGGGTAAGCCTCCCCCTGCCCCCACGCCACGCTTCCTACGCCTCTGGTCCCAATCGCAAAAAACCATATCAGTTTAAAATGAATCCAAATTAAGCTAAAAACAGTCAAACTGTATAATTAAATCAAGAAAATTCTAAATTCTGACTGGGGATCAGCCACTGCCGGGTTCAGATGCTTTTCTGGCCGGGATTGGTGAAATGTAATAAAAGTGAAAATGGTTTTCCGTAACTTCTGTCAACATAGGGTACAAAATAGCACGTGGTCTGATCATCATCAGAAAATTAATATTTCACTTTCTTATTATTATTTGAGATAAGAAGATAATTAGCCTAAGCCAAATAAGATATTTTATACCCAAACAAGTCTCCAGAAACAAGCAATAAAGTTACTTATTAGCCATATACCCACAATACACTTCACTTTTCGACTTACTGGCGTGTACAGTGGGTTATTAAATCTTCCATATATAAATATAAAGGTGCGATCAGTGTTAAACTATACAAAACTTGCTATCTTATCATATTATGTACCGTTCTTGCTTTATTTCTTATACGTAGTTCTTTGAAGTCGTTTTAGTGCTCAAAAAAATCAAATTAGAAGACTTTTTAAGACTATGTTTGTTTTGGCGAAAAAAGTTTTCCCAGTCCGACCTTCGAAGTTTTTGTCACTCATACTGTTTATGTTGACGTCATATTACTTCTATATGATTGTCGTACAACAGATCGGCTAACAACTCATGCACATTTAAATATATTCAAATAACAAGTAAACCTTGACTTCATGAATAATCAGGGGTGATTTCTAAAAAAAAAAAAATAACAAGGGGGATCACAAACATGGGCGTAAATCCAGGGGCATATATCCTGCCACTTTTTGAAAAGGTGGAGATGATCTATACTATCACCCCCACTATCTAAGCTGAAGGCACTTTAAAATTAAGTGATAAATTACATTTTGAAAGGTATATTTAGAAGCATAGGACTCAGACTCAGAACAGGAACCCCCACCACTCCCACCAAAATGTGACGGCGGCAGTGAGGAAGAAATATCACACCTGGTGAGGAAGTTTGCTTTCTCACTAAAACTAGAAACAATCATTAGGTTTTTGTCATAGTGTTGGGCGGGCCCTATACACATTTCCAATTTTGAACAGTGGGTCGGGCCCTACAGGAGGAAACTTGTTTGTGGGGCCCTATTCGTGGGGAACCTAGGCACGTGTTCATGCTTAAATCCGGCCCTGGATACTTAAAAATACTTTGAAATTCCAAGTGCTTATTATCAGATTATGTTTTTATATTTAAGGGCACTTTATCAGAAAAATGGCGTTCTTCAGAGAAAAGTTTGTAATATATTAACACTATGTGTGATATTGTATCTAATACATAGAGTAAGACACCGAGAGATAGAGAGCGAGAGGCGGGATACAGAACAGGTTCGTTTTAAAAGATTGGCAAAATTTACACACGTTCATCTTAAATTATTGGAAGCTTATCAAACATTTTTCTTTTAGACAACACGTATTTTTCAAAGAGTGACCATAGACGTGATAGACCTATATCCATGCACAAAAACGTGAACAATAAAACATTATATTTCCACATTACGCATTTTTATGATTTTTTGTTTTGTATATTGTGTATTATAGCTCTCTTTGACATGTTCGTACTTTTTTCCCCCTTAAATGTCAAATTTGCGAGAGCTCCCGGGGGCTTGTCCCTGGATCTCACCAAGCCCCTTAAGTGGGCTCCTGACTCCCACGTTGAAAATTGAGCTACGCGCTCGCAGACACCTGCGGACATATCTTGCAAATCACCCCCTCCCCTCCCCACTGTTTAAAAAAATGGATTTATGCCACTGCTCACAAAGAGAGGTCCAAAGCAGTAAAATCTGATGACGCAAACAGAACAGTAATCGGAGATTCCTACCAATAGCTATGGAGTTATTACAATTAGTTTGCAATCAATTAATTGATTCATAGAATATGACGTCAGTCAGAACAGGAATAAATATCATTGCCTCTGTGATAAATTATGTTGGTTATTTTACAAATTTCAAATTAAAGAAAATCACAGTCAATTGATTTGATAAAGATTTCATCATTTACAGAGGGGAGGGGCTAAGCCTCCAAAGTCATGTCATTATTTAACAAGGGGTCAGCCCCTGATCCCCCTAGAAATCAACCCTGTTAATAATCAACCAAATTTAATTCTGCTCAAAGTAATGTCTGCTCGTATCGCAAACAGACTGAAAGAAGGACTCACAGAAAATAGATAAATTCTTCCATATTTAATACTTTTTTTCAATTGCAGGAGTATGTAGATAAATACTTGGGAGTTTTTGAACCCAGGTGCATGTGTTAGTTTGGTGATAGGGTAAACATATTTCAGGGAAGCTGTGTAAAGTTGTGTAAAGTACCGCCTAAAAATAGGCGGCTTTCTGACATGTGTAGGAACAACGAACATGTTTGTGCGGATCCGCAGATCAGCAGATCAGTAAACGACAGCAATCATTAATGGCACAACGTCAGCATCCATTAACGGGTTAAACTTGAGTTAAAGTGAAAGAATGCAGTAAACGAACAAACCGTTAAACAGTAAATGGTTCCCTAAATGGTTCTAGGCCTTAGTCTGGTAATCTAACATTTATCGCACCTTCACATTTATGTATTGAAAGTTTAATGACCTACTGTACACGCCACCACTGGCAGAAATTGTATTATTACTAATTGCTAATGACTGATAGCTAATACGTGATAGGATGTCTCTATATCTGTATATAATAACACAACAAGCATGCCGCAATGTCTGAACTTCATACAGACTGACAGTTATATATAGGATACTACCAGACTACTATGATAATAGCATTCTATTTTCGCCTTTAAATCTAATTTTGGATTATTCAAATAAAAACATAAATAGATGATACTAAATCAAATAAAAACTGCACATTGTCATCTATTTAGAAATAAAACATTAATCTCAAGGCAAAAACAATTAAATTTATTTTTAGATTTATCCAGCCAACTTTCGCCCACTGAAAATAATTGGTGCATGTTTCACCCTAATGTATGTAAATGGTTCGAAGTTCACTGATATATATCATTGAATAAATGGTCGTTCTGCATCCGTTTAATTTGTTTTGTGGAATAACTTTTTCTAATCACACCATCCCGAGAACGGAACAAGGTAAGATTACATTTTTCAGTTTTACAATTAAGTGGTGTCATTAGTCACTCATGGCGTTATTTTGCATGGGCCTTACAATAATTTTCAAAGCATTAAAACAAAAATTCAAATAGGCCATTATTTCTTCGCCGCGATGAAATATTGTTAATATTAGTCCTACAGTCCTGGCAAGGGGACAAGGCATGCAATGGGTGTAGCAAAGGGAACCTCTTATAGAGGGGATGAAAAATTGCCTAGCTACACAAGCGGATAAAAAATGTTGCTGCTAATTCGGAAATGAATTTTAAGGGAATCTTCTTAAATTTTCGAAGAAATTTTCTTGAATTGTCGAGAAATTTTCTTCAATTATTGGGAATCTCCTTGAAGTTTCGGTAAATGTTCTTCATTTTCGGCCGATTTTCCTCACTTTTATGGAAAATTCCTT
Organism: Chiridota heheva; assembly: GCA_020152595.1. NCBI lineage: Eukaryota > Metazoa > Echinodermata > Holothuroidea > Apodida > Chiridotidae > Chiridota > Chiridota heheva. Next base: position 3,227 of record JAIGNY010001749.1, on the reverse strand, counting down.
CTTTTTCGTGAAATTTTCAGGAAAGCTTCCATCAATTTGACTTATTTGTGTCCATTTGATGTTAATTCCCCCCCCAAAATTTTTTAAAATCGGAACAAAGCATGCAACTTGGAAGTAAAATCCTTCCGGCATTTCGGGAGGAGAGGAAGACAGCCCCAAACTTCCTATGTCTCTAATCCTGTCCATACCGATCTCAAACCTGTATCGGGTGGAGGGGTGAAGGGAGGAGGAGGGGGGGGGTGGGGGGCTGTATGACCATGCTTTTATAATTTATGCACTCAGTTGTAAGAAAGCTTTAGCATTTACAATAGGCGAAAAAATACTTAGCACCTTTTTCTCTCCCCCACTTCAATGTTGGTATGATTACCCCTTTAAAAAAGAAAAGCCTAAGAACTTTATTCTAAACTTTGTTACCAACATTGAAGAGGTATAAGTGCCAAATAATTTTGTCGGTGATTGTCTGAGTTTCAGATAGTAAAAATATGGATTATTAGGAGGTGTAAGTGATGGCTATATGTGTTTTTATTTATGAAGTTAATTATGATAATATGCGGATTTCGGCATTTAAAATGAGACATATTTACAGACAGTTGTGTTTTCTATCAATTATATGGTGAAGTATGTGTCTTTTATAATAACCAAAGGAAGCAATACAAATGTCGGGAATTGCATGAGATTTGGCTTAGAGGATGGAGTCATATTACACATGAGTTTAGGAGTAATTGGGAATAAACAAATTACATTAATTACTTATTTATAATTGATTTCCTTTGCATCACATCACAAGTTAATTGTTATTATGAATAATACGTATTAGAATTTGTAAAATATATCATTGGTAATCAAACGGAGGTCTGCAAAATGTATGTAGTTTATGTTTTGATATAATTAACATAATAAATCCCTTGAAAAGACAGTCAACATATCTCTTTAGATAGCGCAATTTACGGTGCACAGCTAAGCTATAAAAGAATTGTACGTTTCTCTTGATATTTTCAGCTGTGTACCGTGTGTATCGATGAAAGTTACACAGCGGGGTTACGTAGGATCTTGAATATATTAAAAATGTGTTAATGCTAATCACTTGATTTACAAAGGCGTAGCAAGCACTACCAGCGGCCGGGGACAAACTTATATGTTGGCGCCCCTGGATTTTGGCGCCATTGAATTGCTGCGCCTGGGAATATTTTCTCCCTGCCCCCAATTAGGACGGCCCTGAATTCCATTATTCAAGAGGCGGCGTCAAGCTATATTGGGGGTGGGGCTAATGAGTTTAGAATGTGATGCGTATTGCTTGATTTCCAATGGCGTAGCAAGCATCATCGACGGCCGGGGACAAACTGTTATTTTGGCGCACCTGGGTTTTGGCACCCGGAAATATTTGCACCCTTCCCTCAATTAAGACGCCATTCGATGCCATTTCTTTCATTTTATACCCCTCTCGGGGTTCTTGTCAACATACCCAGTGTTTAATGTCTGCACCAATAGACTTAAAGCCAGTCACAACTACTTGTGCAAAAGCGCCCCCTATATTTCACCTTTCCAATATCCGCTTGACTGTAAGTTATCAAATATATCATTCTGGCGTTTCTGGGATTAACCTCTTGCCCCACATGATTTAAATAATTGGATCGTCAATGATACGAATAAATTCGGCAATGTTTGTATATTGTACTGTCCGACGAATACTCGCTGTACAACCGTTTTAATCACATGACCCCACCATGCCCACGCATGATCCCAAATTCCGATAATCTTACGCAACATTATACAACATTTCATTCAAAAATTCCACGCCTTTTAAATACAAATACGATTATAATTATTCTACATTCTTGTTATTGCTTCTTTTCATTAGAAACTACATACATAGAAACATAACTGTCTTTAAATATTCCTCTCATTCCAAATCTTGCTACGAAACCCGCATGATAACATAATTAACTAAATGAATAAAAACCCATATAACCATCACTTACACCAATAATATTCTCTGTTTTTCTATCCGAAACGCGGACAACCAGCGACAAAATACTTGCCACCTTTTTCCCTCCCTCGCTTCAGTGTTGGCATGATTACCGCTTTAAAAATGATAAGGCTGAGAACTTTATTCTAAACTTTTTTACCAACATTGAAGAGGGGTAGTAGGGGGAAGCAAAAATGTCAAATAATTTTGTCAGTGATTGTTGGTATATTGAAGTAGGATCGACTAGTCAAGTGTAGATACAGCATGCACGGCGTCTTTATTTCAAGAACCACCCTTTAATCCATGGAACTTGCACTCTGTTTGCCACTGACAGGTAGAGCACCATCAAAGGACATTACTTGACACAGTTTGTGTTGATATTATATAACGTTATGCTCTTTTTAATGGTTTAACTCCCTTTGAGCTCAGCCGTACAAACAACAGAGCAAAAAGGACAAAACTTTACGAAGGCCGGTGTAAAAAAAATTTTGCCCCCTCTGAAAATTTTGGCCCCAGCCCTTATTTCCTGGTAAATTTGGCCCCACCAGACAATTAAGCCGTATCCATAAACTAAATTTGGTCTCCTCCCCCTCCAACCTCCCCGCCTTATAGTAAAAACGATCTGGTAGGAAATTTGGGCCCAGGCCCTTCTTTCCTATCAAATTTGGAGACCACAACTTGTCCCCTTTTTGCAAGAAAAAGTCCTTCTTCTTCCTTCACACTAAATCTCACTGCCGTTTTGCATAAAGCACGCCTTTTTTTCTTTAGTGCCTTAGCTTATCACTTCTTATTACTTTTTAGCTTATCACTTCAGTACTCAAAATTAATTGAAGGAACCGTACAGACACACCAAGTAAATTACCTAGTAAAGTCAGTCCGGAGGGGACAAATTCACTAGACATTCCTTAGGAATAAGGTCCGGGGGGCCCAAATTTACGAGGGGAAAAATTTACTATCACACCGGTCAGTGCGTCACCTTATCCTTCATACTATGAATTAAATGCAGCAGGCCGCGAAAATAAGATTGGAGTTGTGAATAAAGGACAGATCTTGAAATGTTTTGGTAACAAAAAAATAAAATAAAAACCTATTACATTTTTATTGGAAGAGGGGCGGGTGAGTTTGAGATCATAAAAGAAACATAGCGTATCCGTTTCCGTTTTTATAATATGTTGATTTCAAATATATCTCTGGGAAAATAAGTTGGTTATACGTTATGTTAGGAATACCACTAATATCGATATATTCAATGGTCATAAAT
>JAIGNY010001748.1:5000-23142 GCA_020152595.1 Chiridota heheva | reverse complement strand
AAAGCCTTACATTGCCTTCCCCTTATCAAATGGACCCGAACTTCCATAACAAAGTAATACACTATCCACATACTCGAAAAATCCCCTCAAATGTTCAGCAAAAAAACCCTGTCTTTGCCACACATTTTTTTATACAATCTTGGACAAAACTCGTTGGAACACCCCCTATTCCCACATTCAATATTGGTGAAATGAGTGGAAAATGTTGATAATTGCTTTCCATGTATTTCTTTGTGAAATATCTTGACAACATTGAAAGGGGAAGAGGAGGGGTGTGGGGCTCTGAAATATCTGTACATAAATATTTGAAATAACATGCAAACTTTCCAGTAAGTGTCCCAACAGTTATGTCGAAGATTGCAGCATGGCTAGCTTGGCCATACGCTGCTTGTGAAACAACTAATAAATAAACATGATGACGTCATCAAGAACTTGTAGAAACTCTAGGCCTTGACTGACATATACTGATCTATATGTACGGCCAGTGTGATACTAAATTTTGCCTCCCGTAAATTTGGGCCCTCCGGTCCTGATTTCCTAAGGAATGTCTAGTGAATTTGGTCTCCCCCCCCCCCCTTCCCCCACCCCTCCCTTCCGGACTGATTTTACAAGGTGGTTTACGAGTGTGTCTGTACGGCTCCTTCAATTAATTTCGTGTACTCAGTGATAAGCCAAAGCCGAAATTTGTAATGTTTATGTACAGAATACAGCGCCGCTGTGCTTGTAGAATTTGACCACAAACAATGTACTGCTGTTGTTGTTGTTGTTTTTTTGTTCTTTTTCTGACATAAATTATTCCATAGATAAAATTCGGCAACACCCTTACGCAAAGAGGTCTACAGCAAAGACTGGATATTAATCACAATATAAACCTGATAACCCATGTTGCGTAATTAATCAAACTTTAATAAGATCATATCTGGATTTTTAAGGTATGGCAATACTGACACAACTCTTTGCTTTCCTCACCTCGAGCAAATGTAGACAATTCAAACCGAAGCTTTGGAAATCTGCTTTTTGTTTGTTTTCAAAACACCTCGCATCATCGGTGGTCTAGCCAGTGCACCACAACTGGTTATCAAAGGCCGTGGACATTGACTTGCTCGTCGGTGCTATGGCTGTCCGTACGTCGTACCTGTCGTGCCGGGGGGCCAAAATTTACTGGGGGAAAAAATTTACTTTTACACCGGGCCTGACAAATAGCCACTTCGATAAGGTATACAAAACAACATCATTCTGTCATTACACTGTTTCCGGGGAAAGTCGATAGCGCCTATAATCGTTGAGGCATAAGCTTGATTTGCATTTCAGGGTATAGGATAACAAAAAAAGGCGGGGACACAAAAACGGTCTGAATTCATTCAAAATATGTTAGTAAATTGCAAATCATAGAAAAAGAAAAATGCACCATGCATGGGAGCTGTCAGTTTAGCGCATATTTCATACACTTGTTTTGCTACCTTATAGTGGGGCGGATATGTAACAATTTTTACTTAAAGTGTGCACTTCTGGATAGAAGCATAAAAATTTGCACAAAGGGATTTTTGAGTATGCTGATTTCAAAAATTGCGGGAACCACGATGTCACTTTAGCGTTTCCCGCCAAAAAGTCGAAATTTCAAAATGGCCGCCCTAAACACGTTTTTGCCCATAAATCAGATGTTAGTTCCCCGATTAACATGATCTTGGTGTCTATACCTATGTTCTTGAGGTCAAGAAATCCAATAAAACATATGCCAAACATCATGAGATACATCTTCCCCCCCCCAAATTATTCAAAATTCAAAATGGCCGCCACAAGAAAGCTTTTTTACCATAAAACGGATCTAAGTGCCCAAATTGCCATAATCTTGGTCTCTAGACATATGTTTTTAAGGTCAATGTACCCAATAAAACCCACGTAAACTATCATAACATCTTCCCACAAAAAACCTAGAATTCAAAATGGCCGTCGCAAATCCATTGTTGGCCACAAAGTGGCTATCCAGCCATCATTTATTGGTATCTATACCTGTTGTATGTCAAGGAACCCAATAGAAAACATGAAATATCATGACGTACATTATATTGTGAATAGTAAAACAGATACAATCAAAATGCCCTCACAAAACAAGTTTTTGACCAAAAAACCTGCCCCAATCACCGTGATCTTACTATCTATACCAAGTCGGTAGAATACATATGAAATATTATGGTGAAAAGTTGAAAACAATTCCATATAATAGCATTTATTTGTCAGATCAAAGTATATCACAATTGAGCATGGTATACCTTTTTCAGGTAAAGCAGTCAAATAGTGTGTCATACATTATGTTAAAAATGATAACATGATCGCTGTCAGTATCTCATATGTTCAGATTTGCTTTATTCTCTGCTACACTGTCCGGAACAGAAGCACAACTGTGTACACTTGACATTTGCAGACACACTTGCATCTTTTTGTACAAGACTTTTTGCATCCACATTTCAGCAGTTCCTGACAAGCTTTGGCTGCCTCTGGAAGAGTAGTCTAGCATGGAGTCCATGGGGAATCACCTCTTACTCTCTCCCAGCCCCATAAATCTGGCGATGGAACTTCAGGTCTCCTATAAGTGACTGTCCCCAGATGTGCCCTGCCTGATAAACAGCCCTTTTCACATGCTGTTCCAGGGCATGTAACGTTGGAGGAATGTTTTTCACCATACGGTTTTGAGTGAACAAGTGCTTCCTGGCTTTATTCACATGGTTGAGTGATGATGTTCGCTGATACAAGAGAACAACATATCTCTCTATTTGCTCCAAGTCGCTGGGGAAACCTGGCATGGAGCATGGGATAACCGAGCAAAATTGGTTTGAGATGAGGCATACTGCACCATACAGCCCAAGCGGTTCTCTTTCCAATTCCATGAAAGGCAGAGACAGTATCACATCCTGATATTGCGTGCAAGAATAGTAAACCCCATGATGCGTCATTGCCTAATTCCGCTGCAATTAGGTGGCATGGGATGTAACGTAGTCTACCACCATGACCAAATGCTATCCATATTTCACAGTCCTGTAAAACGCTGGACACTGCAAGCGCAATAACCACCACATCAGTATCTGTTGCGTGTATCATCAGCTTGGTAAATCCATGATGGAACGCATGGGAAGCATGAAAAAGAAGCCGTGTGTCCGCTTCTTCGTGAGTGCAGGACAAGCTTGAACGGTCAGTCATGGGAGATGATACAACATTCTGGCCATGTGTGGAGATCACTTGCTTCCCTGGGGGAGGTTGAAACTCTTGTATTGCATTGGCTAGAAGTCGGAACAGGCTGTCTTTGTTTGCATCACAGCGAAGGAAGTTCTTCCAGTTAACAGGAATATTGGTGTTGTTGCCACCCGGAGATGATTACCAGATCCACGGCTCTGTCGTGTTTGTGTCTTTAGGCTGTCCTCCCTGTAGACATCCCAGACAACATCTACACGAACAACGTCTTGTAACATGTGTTATATGTAAGGCAAGAACACCAGTTGTGAATAGTCCTGGAATGTTTTGACAGAAAGTTTGGACTTCTTTGGATCAAGCATGTGCACAAGGGCAGCACCGTCAACAATTTTGACGTCAACTTTTGGAACAGATTCTGGTTGTGGTACCATTGTCTCCAGTCATCCCATCAAGTCAGATTTGCATGTTTGATGCATAATACCAATTATGGAGGCCAGGCATGATTTTCATGGCTGAAGAAGGCATCCATATCGCTTTCTCTAGCTTGACACGATATATACATCCGTGAAAAGAGACAAACATCACTATGCAGGTTGGAAATCTTGGAAGCGGACTTCGCAGGTTTCTTTCGTGAACTAGAATTTAACAAAGGCAGATTGTTCTTATGTATGGTGTCTTTGAATGCAGTGATTGTGCCATTGAAACGCTCGGCAACAAATTTCTTGTACTGTGTTTTGCTTGTGTCTTCTGCGGACCTTATAGCATTTACCACACTATCAGACATTATCACTTTGGTGTCAAGTGCGTAGAGGTCTGTGCTTGTATCAGCAAAGGGGTTGCCAAGTTCATCCATTACATCAGTGACACTCTTGACGTGAGATAAGAAAGTCTTCTGTACACTTGGTATTTGTTCATGGTGGCGTCCTGTGTCCTTCTTTCCCCTAGCATGTGTGTCATCATACTCCATTAGAAGTCTAGCTGTTTCTGGACCTGCCACCATCCACCTTGCTAATGCCGCTTCATTTTCAGTGATACCTATTATGCCTCCATCTCCCTTCACCATTGCATTCAGCTGTTCATGAACTTGATCATGGGCTAGTGCTGAGAATCTGTGCATAGTTTTCTGTGTCACAAAGTTGCCTTTGAGGAACTCTGCATGTGTGGTAGGGCAGTTAATCTCAAGGGATTGTAGGTCTCTCACATGAACGGTCATCCAGCGAGCATAGTGGTAGTGGTCAAGAGCGAACATCCATGGAATAATCTTTCCAAGTGACTGCACGTAGGCAACATATCTTTGCTCACGCTGTGATCTAAGGAACTGTAGGAAGAGAAGTTCCAACTGCCAGACTTTGTACCAGTAATCGAACTGAGGATGCTTTGAAGCCATCTGTTTACACCACTCATCATAGTGTATTTGTTCGTCATCTGATGTGTTGATTTGATACTCAGCATATGACCTGTGAAGGAGAATGTACAGAGCCGTTGCGGGTACTTGATGTGCCCACTGACCTCTGGATGTGTGTGAACCTTTCTGCAGACCAGCTGCACGTCCTCAGTTGTAACATTGGCCGAAGTCATAACATAGGTCCAACCACTACCATCAAGCCAGTCGCCAATTACTTTCAACATGGCCATTTCTATATGGGAGACCCCCATCAGTACAACGTAATGTCTTTCACCACACTCTTCTGGCTATTTCCACTGAATTCGTTTGCAATTGCATATAATGGCTGATCGACAGTGAGCAGTGGTATCTGGCCTGGGTTGACACGAACCGTGATCTGTTTGATGATATTCATCCCATGCTTGACCATAGCGGGTGAATGTGCTTGATCTCGAAATAATGGTAAGAGAGAGATAATTGCAGATGTCTTGGGTAGAGACACCTGTAAGCTGGCAAAGTAGGCTGACCATGATATGTCCGTCTTCACCTAATAAATTTGATTTACATTAGCCAACTTCGTCCTCACTTTTTCAAACCAAAACTTCTGCATTTCATCATCATTCATTTCCGCAGATATTGGAATGGCTTCATTATCCTCTACTGTTGGGATGACATTATTAGGGAGCGAAACCGGTGGCACATCAGTATATGACTTTGGTAATGACTTGATAGATTTCGATTTTGGTTGGGCCCTGTTTTCGGGAATCTCCTGAAGGACCCTAACAACACCAGGATTGTCATTTGTGATGTGCTGTGTTATTGATATTGCGGTGCCATGAAAAGAATCACGACTTGAGGTAGATGACGGGTTGTGATCTATATTATCGAGATTTCCAGTGGTGAACAGTTGGTTTCTGAGGTTTGAAGGACAGACAATGCCCTCATTCTCATATATGTCAATTAATCTATTAGCTTCATCAGTAGACAGTTGCAAAACTCTGTCATATGACACCGACAGACCCTTTTCAAATAGATTGTCAATGAGATCACGTTTACGCGTTCGGTTGTAAATAAGTAGGCCAAGATACAATGGGAGAACCGTCTCACAGTCCGAATTGTGCCGTGCTGCTACAGAATCTCTCCTACCTCGTTTGACGGCATTGAAGACAAGTAACTGTGTGATGGACAAGGCAGCTGTGCTTACATCGTTGTCATCTACACGTTGTGTTGCATTTGACCTCCCTAGAATCATCCCGACGAGGGCAGATAGAGAAGGAGGTAGATTGTCAAATTGTTCATCACATAAGGAACTATTGAAGTGGTATTTTTTCTCAAATATTTCTTTGCGGACCAACTTTGCCACTCTCATCAATATTACAGCTTATTCATCTGGATCGAAGTTGCATGCATCTAGCAAGGTATCACCAACATCTTCCTTGAATGACAATACTGTGCCAGACTTGCTGTTGTGAGCTTCCAGATTTTATGAGCAAATTTACTTCTCATAATTAGGTCTCACATTCCATTGCATGGTTTTTACAGAAACCAAAACAGGACATGATGACGTTTTAAGGAGCTCATGAATTTAAGGTTGCCATGGTTACCATTAATAATTATCATTTATTATGTTCATTTTATGTCCTCATGAGGTAAATAATTCTCATGTTCTCATGCAAAATTGTTTGTCCTGATTCTCATAATTGTTTTTCATGCTCTCATAAGAACTTTTCTTTTCTCATGAGATTCTCATATGTTTGTGGCGGCCATTTTGAAATGAATTTTCAATTTTTTGGCAAGAAGATGGATCTTATGATGTTTCGCATGGGTTTTATTGGATTTCTTGACCTCAAGAACATAGGTATAGGCACCAAGATCATGGCAATCGGGGCACTAACAGCTGATTTATGGGCAAAAACGTGTTTGTGGTGGCCATTTTGAATTTTGAATTTTTTGGCGGGAAAGGTTGGAGTGACATCGTGGTTCCCGCAATTTTTGAAATCAGCATACTCCAAAACCCCTTTGTGCAAATTTTCATGCTTCTATCCAGAAGTGCACACCTCAGTCACATATCCGCCCCACTATTATGTTTATTTGATTCATTAACGGTTTAGCAATCTTATAAAAATAATGATACAGTTTTTCAAAGTAAACTTCTTACATTCCTTGCCATTTGGAGCGGGGACGGGGGAGCGTGCGGCAACGGAAGCGCGGCAGTGAGGTGCGGGGGAACGGAGAGGAGGGACGGAGTAGCGGAATCCCGGGTTGATAAATCTGTCGGTATTTTTTGTCTTGTCAGTAAATTAATTGAACACGGAAAGTCGTTCATGATAAGCATGGAGTCTTTTTTAACTCCATGATACAACTTGGATCTTTTCGATATTTTCAGGAAGGTTTTTTTTTTCTCCTTTTTTCTCGCAACATCCACATCGATATTTACGGGCTACTTTATTCTTAGATAGGCCTACAGGGGACGTGCCAAACAAAGGATCAGGAAAGAACTGTTTATTAAGAAATATCCTTCAGTCCTTAAATTTTTCGGATATTGTGTTTCCGTTCATTTTCTGGCAATTTCTTCTATTTAAAATGAAAATTTGTCAATCTGTCAATAATCGGGAAATCTTCTAAATTTCAGGAAGTTTTTTTTTTTTTTTTTTCCAGTTCATTATTTGAAGCAGTATATGCATCATATATGCAAACGATGTGCTAAGTGAAGATACAGGGAAGAACTGTTTTTGGGGGAAATCTTGATTTTCATGAAGTTTTTTCCTCTTCAATTTTTCAGGAGACTATGATTTTGTTCATTTGCTGGCAATTTTCTTCAATTTCCAAAAAACTTTGAAATTTCGTTCATTTAATATTTGCAGGAAATTTGTCTTCGATTTTAGGTTTTTTTTTTCTTTTCGGGCAATTTTTCTCGATTTTCGCTTGGGTGAAGTGGGGGGGGAGGGGGAGCGGGCGGTGGTTAATTCTGAAGTTGATTTTTATGTAACAGTCAGGGAGGTCTCCAAAAAGTTGGAGATGAAATATCCCCAAAAAGTTAGAGATAGAAAAACTATATGGTGGCCGCCATTCCGCGATATTACCTACAATGCCCATATGCTCTCCCATTGACATAGTGTGTGGGCCAAACTTAAAACGGTTGGATTTTTTTCCTTCTTTTTCGAAGCTTCGGTACCACGTGGGACATAAGTATTTGGTTACTTTAAGAGTAAACAAACAAAATGTGTTGCTTCAAGAAATTTCACCGTTTAGATTTCGAGAAATTCGGTGTGATCATCTTGACCTTGACCTGAAATCATCGATTACTTGCAGTTAAGTGGCTAAAATGAAGGAGACCACAACGGGCCCGCCCTGTCAATACTCACAGTTCCCCAACCCCCAAAGCTTTGATAGTCTGGCTACGCTAGGTATATAATCATAATCCATAAATGTAGATAGCGCACACTTCGATCTGGCAATCTTTAGCGGCGCTTTACAAATAAATCAGCAATACAATGACAAAACAAGAATGATAGCCGCTCTACCAGCACAATGGGACCGAAATAAAACAAAACAAATAAAATAAGAGATACCACTGAATTTGATTGAAAAGGTAAGTTTTCAAATAACGCTCAAAAACATTTACCGACTGAGCAAGTTGAATATAATCTAGTAGGTCATTCCACCATATCGGTCCCATTACACTGAAAGAACGACCAGCAAAAGTGTCACGTTTGGTTAATGGTCAAATAACTTTTTATATGAGGTACTGTAGTAGACCTGGTGTTCCGTCTATTAGGTATATCAATTAATAGATCCTTCAAGTAATTTTGTGCCTGGTTATTTACACACTTGTACACTGAGGTAAGTACTTTATGCTGGATTATCAATTTGACTCGAAGCCTGTGTAAGATTTTGAGGCATTCCTTAGTGCTATGATATTTTTGTTTGTCCAGAACTGTTTTGGCCGCAATATTTTGTTCCCTCTGAAGTTTGTTCAATTAACACTCCGGAAGTCCTATAAAGATTGCATTAACATTGTCTAAGTGTGACAGCACTATCCCAGAAATGAGTGTGGAGCAAGCATCCTGCCTAAGGTACTGACGAATTTGTTTGATTTTGCTTATGCCCCACATTGCAATTTTACATTTTTCTGCAATGTGTCTCTTGAGAGACATCTGACCTGTGTGGAAGCTCATTGATCTGACAACCCACCCATGTTCCAAGGTATTTAATTTAATTTTGATTTTCTAACGCATTCCCCATTCTGCCATTACATCAATTTTGCATTTTGATATTTGCCTTCTGGATTCCACTTGGACGAACTCTGTTTTAGATCAATTCATTTCCAGTCTGTTTGCGTCCATCCATTGTTGAATATCTGTACATAGATTTTCAAGGATATGAATGGAGTCGCTCTCTCCTAATGTAGTAGTATTAGGATCGTGGGCCAACTTAAAGGTACGATCATCTGCAAAAGCATGTAGATCAACTCCATCAGGAATTACGTCGTACAGTGTATTAACGTAATCCGAGTACAACACTAGTCCAGTACAGCTCCCTTGTGGGACTGAGAATTCAAGCATATGACGACTTGAATACTTTTCGCCGACATTGATAATACAGTCCCTAGGTCTTAAATAGTTCTCGAACCAGTACAACGCCTTGCCCATACTTTGCAAACAGGACCTTCAATAAAATGTTACGGTCCAAGGCCGCACTAAGGTCGATAGCTATTAAAAGCGTCATTTTTTGGTTCTCCATATTCCATAAGACTGCAAGATGTCATTCATCAATTTCACAAGTGCAGTCTCACAACTGTAATTGCTGTGATAGGCAGACGGTAATCAGAAATCAACGAATATAGGTCGCAGTGCTGGTTAAACTGTAAAAGAACTGCCTATTCCATCACTTTTGATAGGAATGGCAGGTTTGATACCGGTCTATATTGCTAGGGACCAGATTCAGGCCAGGTGTTTTCAATAATGGTCTAATTATGGCTGTCTTCCATTTACTTGGAAAAGTACCTTGTACCAAAGAAGTATTCACTATTCTTGTTATGGCTGGTATTACTGCCAATGTGATAGTAGTTCACCCCCCCCCCCCCCCTCCTCCTCGTAAATTTGGGCCCCTGGACCTTATTTTCCAATTTCCTAATTTTACTAGGTAATTTACTGGTGTGTCTGTACGCTTCCTTCAACTAATTTTGTGTATTAAAGCGAAACGCTAAAAAGTGATAAGAAGTGATAAGCTATAGACACTACAGAAAAAAGAGGCGTGCTTTACGCAAAATGGCAGTAAGATTTAGTGTGAAGGGAGAAGAAGGGCTTTTTTTGCAAAAGGGGACAATTTGTTTCCAAATTTCATAGGAAAGAAGGGCCTGGCCCAAATTTCCTAGTAAACCGTTTTACTATAAGGGGAACTAAATTTACTGGATGGCTACGGCTTAATTGTCTGGGGCCCAAATTTCTAAAATAAGGGCCGGGGAGAGCAAAATATCCTGGGGTAAAATTTACTTTTACACCGGCAACACTTTTTTTTAAAGGAAGGGTGTCTGTACTATATCACCTTCGCAGGATTTAGACTGCGTTTAATGATTTTTTCCACATCATCTTCCACCAGTGGCTTAAATTCCTTCAGAAGTGGAATAGTTGACAACTCCGGTTTATATGTTGTTTCGTCAGTTTGTTTGACAAGTCATCACGAATACGTTTAATCTTATCCATGAAAAAGGTTGCCATCTCGTTTTCCCAGTCCTCTTCAATTTTTCCACGAGGCAAAGGGACCTCGTTTTTGTTCCAGTTAAATTTGCAACTAATTTGTACAATTCCTTGATGTTTCCTTTACACTGAACAACCTTATTTAAAATTACATATTTCTTTGTATCCCTTAGCTTGTTGTAATCTTCGTTTCTGGTGATAGTAAATGTTTTCCATTGATGAGGATCTTTGTGTATCCTCCATATCTTTTCCGCCTTACGCATAGCGGTTTTTAAATGTTTGATGTCATCAGTAAACCATGGTTTTGGTGTCCTCATTGTGACCACTTTCTTTTTTCCTGGTGCATGTTTATCCAATGCAATTATAAAGTCCTGATGTAAGGTATCGACTAATCTATCAATATCCATATCTGGTTTAGAAGAGTCAATGAAATCATCCATCAATTGTTAAAGTTTGACTGTTTTTAATTTCCGGTAAGTGATTAATTTCCTCACCATGTTATCCTTTGGTATATCAATTATGTATTCAATAGAAGAGTGGTCAGAGATAAAGGGTCCAAATATTCATGTAGTGATAATTAGCTGAGAACTAACCGCTCCAAACAGCAAATCAATTGTATGCCCCCGGCTATGTGTGTAAAAATTAACAAATTGTTGGAATCCCAATACCATGGCTGGTATAAATTGATCAGTATCAGCGTCATTGACGTGATGTTAAAATCTCCGGTTATAGTAAGTTTTTAGATGTTGTAACAATATCTGTTAGTAGCTCCGTTATTTTACCAATAAAAATGTTGATGTATGGCTGTCTATATACACCATCTATCTACTGATCTACGCGTATTGAATCTGTCCTTGACCGTAGAAGGCAGTCACATAATTTCAGTACTCGAAACAAGAAAAAGATGCAATGTTCTAAATTCAAATGACTACAAACAAAGGATTTTCATTGTAGTAATGTCGACCAGTGTTGGACTGGTCTTTATGCAATTGTGTGCACATGTTCCAATGTGTCAATGGGTTCGACAATGTTGATGGTCGTTATAAGTATTGTTTTATTCTGTATTATTTGGAAGAGTTCCTTTTGATAATCCGGCAATGGACGCTGTAAAATAACAGACGCTGTAAAATAAACAGCCTCAGGTTTTGGGGAAACATGAGTAACATCGCTAAAGATCTACTTTGAAGCGTGTTGTCCCCGAGACCACAGAAAAGGATTTCTCTCTTTCATGTCAAAGTAACAGCTTCCTGTTTGAAGCAAATACTGAATGCAGGATTTCATAGAAAGTAATTATAAAATTACGGAAGAACTAGTCCTATAATTTGATGGTCATAGAACATCAGATAAAATAATGTTTCGAAAATGATGACATGAATAAAGCCTTAGTGATGGAATTTTGTTTCACCTCTCCGAAAGATGATCTGCAACTGATCTTATACAATGCCACTAATAGCAAAAATTATAACCTTAATACATAAATCATCGATGTAAAAAGAAATCAAGCTACTGTTAAAAATCTATCATTAAAAAAAGATAGACCTATATGACAAACTGCAACTGTTTAACTATTACATTGCTAAATCCTTTAATATAATAATTTCTTTTTAGTTTCTTTTTTCACAAGTATTTTTATTTTCTTATTTCCATGCGCGCGATTCATTGAATAGGCTTTTTTCGAGAAACATTGTATGCATTAAAAAGGGGTTGACGTGTCAAGTTGCCCCCAATCGTCGATCCTATTGCAGGTACAAGTTTACATCTCATGTTAGGAATAAACACGTTTTCTTTCCACCCAAGGGTAATTAGCAATATGAGTTCTGGCAGAATATAACAGTACTGACAACTATAAATCTAACCTAGATTAAATATATAAAAATGTAAACCTTCACGGGAAATTGCCATTCCCGGGACGCCACAGGAGGGTAAGAAAGACGCCCACACAGTCGACGTCACAAAATTTGCCTATTATATGGTTTATCGGTAATTTGAGGGAGATGTGGGGCTACTGTTAATATTAGGGAGCTTTAGATTTCACGACGCGGACCTCTCTACAACGAATTGACGTCACGTTCGACGTTCTGCGCATGCGACTACTTCACCTCGTTATCCCTGAAAATTCTACACCGGGTGTAAGGGTATTTTCCCGTTATGCTGAAAACGGAACTTGGGATAGCGTGTGACGTCGTATATTGTCATACCAATCTGCGTTTTTAACATAACTGAGAAATTGCTAGAGTTTTTATGCTCATCAAATGAAAATTTGACTTAAATATTGTCTTTGTTATTTTCTAAGTTTTTAAAATCAAAGTTTGAAATAAAGAATTATGAAGTATTTGCATTTTCATCGGCGCTCAGGTATTTTACGTTCTACTGGTATATCTTGGGATATTTTACAATGAACTTCGGGCCACTTGCAAAGAAATTGATCCAATCGAAGTGCGTGACTTTTTTTTTTGCCTCACGAACTCGATGAAGGTTCGTCATTCTTCCAAAAGTTATACTTATAATTGGAGCGTCGTCTGCTACGATCGAACATTGTTAGCCTACTTGGATATGTAGCCGAGTGTAATTACATGACTGTCATTTTCCCCGTCGTAAAAGTCTAAAGCGCAAATCCAACAGGAGAGGGAAGTCAGTACGACGACGTACACTGTCGGATAACATCCCCGTCGCACTATACTACGCGTCGTGAAATCTAAAGCTCCCTATTGTTGGAACACCACGCGCTAAATCAAGCGGACTACCGACCAAAATGATCATTTGGCCATGCAGTGGCTCCTTTTATTTACTTGCCAGCTCCATAGCCACACGGTTGTTACACTTATTGAAATAAAACTTTTTATTTTGCCACAAAGTCATTGCTGGTATTAATGGTTGACTATGCAATTTGATTTGATACAACGTCTGTTTGATCGTTATTCTGATTGCTTCTGACGTGTGTAATTAATACATTGCTTGCCTATATATTACTTTATTGCTTACTTGAATTGGTATTCTGTTTTCTTGTTTCGTTCAGGAGTATTTTCTACCTTAATGACGAAAATCTGTATAACAACCTTTGAAAACGAAAAAAATATCTTATCCCGTTTTCCACACAATGATAAGCATAAAACGGTATATATGAAATATAAACAATAAATCCATCTTCAAACTGGAAATTTATTCAAAAGTGAACTGCATGATAGCTTGAGTCTGGAGATTGATCATCAGTTTGTGAGTATTGCCGCAGTCTAAAATGGGAAATGAAATAACAAAGTGATACAAATCTAATGACGATTTTCTATTTCAATTCATTGCATTTTCACAATATAGGCCTTGATCAATAGAATGGACGGTTTAATTTAAGTATCCCGGCCCAAAAATAACAGAAATTTGCAGAAGCATATTATATATAAAAAATTGTATTGAAAAAATATATGAAAACAGAGATACTTACTCAGTTGCTTCAGCGAATTTTATATTTGTTTGGTAAGATACCGCGTTACGCCCACCTATTGTTGTAAGAAAGTGAAGGTTACATCAAACCGTTTCTTTGGGTATCGGCAGTAAATGAAATTATGTCGAGACAGATAATATAACATATTCAAGACAAAGACTAACAGACATAACTACAGACAGACATATAAATTGACATGTAGATGCTGCTACCTACTTTATGAACATTGGGCAGAGAAAGACAGATGGACAGAGAAAACATACATTTGGACAAGACTGAAAGCTACATGCATGGGTATAGGACTGTGACAAGGGTATCCTCTTGGGGTAGAAAAGACCCGTAATGTTACACGAGGAACCTTGCACTGGTAGAAATAATATTCATCACTATTGTAGATGAATATACACACACTTATGTAAATATACAAACAAATCATACCATTTTTAATTTCACGATTTCGTTTCACCAAGAGCAGTCCAATAACAAACGTCAAGGTTACAACAATGAGCACGGGCACGAGCACTCCAATAATGATGAAGAAAGGAAGATGTGTCTGGAACTTTTCTTCCGTTTCGTTCCATGGCGTTTCACGAACTTTTAATAGGAATAATAATGAAGAAATCATTCTATTAGATTTAATCTCATTCCTCAGTCATTATTAGATTTATCATTTGCTAAACAGAATATAATATGTAGAAAGTTTAAATATACAATTAATGTATAGAAATTTATTCGTACTTCACTTATATGATTTGTATAAAGTGTCCCGAAAATTTGCACCATATGTTAATTTTGTGTATACCGCACACTGTACTGAAGTAAACTTGATCTTTAATTCCGTGCAAACTTAGAAAGAAAAATAGAGTCAAAAAGTGTCAGGAGTTTAATTTGATTTTACTCTCCCTCATTTCAGTAATTACATATCCGATAACTGTCATTTAAAAAAAGATGATAAATTACTTCAACAAATTATTCGTTATCCTTTCCAATAGGAAGAAAAATCGTACTGTAATATGAGAAGTTCGTATAGATGGCATGGGTGACCGCATCTAGTCCATCGATTCTGCAACTTAATCTTTGGTGGAAAACTCTCGGAGAATATTCGAACCACGTGATTACATCGTACCCAACTGTAGCACCGTTCTTTACTTCTCTATATAAGACGGGAAGCATTTCATCGCCAGCTGCTACTGTTGTATGAACTTGTGGGCTTGTATCTTTTACGCTGCACGAGACGTTTGTCTTCTTACCCGTGAAATATTCATTTGGAACAGAAAGGGTTAAATTTGGTACCACTGTAGGATACAAAAAAACCACTGAAATTGCATTTCTCATTTGACAGCAAAAAAATGGTAAAGGCTATATACTATTCACTTCATGTGAACTTGTGCCGTGCATTACGGTGCATACGTTATATAAATTTACATAAAAATGAATACTACGGCTTGGATTGTAAAAAGGTGAAAACTGTCCAACTTTTTATGTGTATTTTTGTTACGCGTCCATAAACCAAATTATTAGACTAGCTGAGACAGCGTGGGGGAGAATTTGCTATGGATTAGATAAGAAAACATATAATCACAAGAATTACAAATAATCACCAAATTTCTATTGACACTTCCATTTGCAATTCATCAATTTACGACACGAATTCAACAACAATAGTCAACACATGTCATAGAATAACTCCTTGCCATTTGTAGATGAAAATTTACTCTACGCTTTCTCACTGCTGGGATGTTTATTTAAGAAATAAATTGCAATTACAATCCCATTGTTGGTTAATAACCGGCAAGCACAAATAATTTAAAGAATAATGGGCAAGGCGAAGCCAAGCCCATTATTCTTCAAAATATTTGGGCGAACCGATTATTACCAACATTGGGTAAGCAAGAGTAGTTTATTTCTATTCTATCACCTATTGTAATATTTTGCAATTATTTGGCAAAAAATGACAAAAACTTAGACAAAAGTGAAATATTATTTTTAATGATTTTAGACATTCACATACAGCATATGGGCAAGCAAATTTGTTTATTCATAAGCAATCGTATCGACCAATCACAAATTACATGTGGTTTTTGTCTGTATGCGCGCGCATATGCATGATGACATTTCTGACCGACGACCAAGAATGCACATTTTTTCCAAGAAAGAAGGATAGCAGCTTGCTTCTGTCAGCGTTTATTCACTCCTTTAACAATATGTATGCGATAATTTACAACAACATTTCGACATACAAATTCCAGGGCTACGTTTTAGATGGCAATAGCGATAGTATATCTGCGAAATACAGGAATAGCGCAACTGTTTTTTTACAGTTCTTGAAGCAGAAGTGAAGGTTATCGTAACTTAGTAACGCAATGTACTACTGAGGAGCTTAGCTTCGTACTTCGTGGCTGGCTCAGGATCTATTTTATTTAACCCGATATACCCAACAAAATACCGTAAGTTATAACTGTTACACATAAGGTTTGTAGTCAAAATAAAAACCTAAGTAAGAACCTTCTCGCCCATTGATACTGGTACAGCGGTGTTTATCTTCAGACTTTAGTGTAGACTTTACAGTTACAGAGTCTTAGCGCTAGGCCTAGTTGTTGTTACACAGTGTTACTGTTAGTGTAAGTGTCGTACAGTATACAATCTCGATCTCTGTAGGCCCTATGTACACTGTGTGTTGCTAATGGCTGACTGAAGACTATTGACCTTAGTGTAAATTGGGACGTGGAAGAATATTTGTAGAATTCTTATTTTTCTAGTTCAGTTATATTGACTTGACTTAAGACTGTTAAACAAAGATGCACTCAGTGTATTAACTTAGAAGTTAATAACATTTTTTAATAACATTTTACCCCATACCTGCATGGTATATAATTGTAGCTTAATAGGATGCAAATTTATGCAAATTAATAATTTGAATATTCAGTAAAGTTGAAAAATTGCAATTTGCATATGCAATTAAGCCGCTCGTTGAGTAATAACCGGGCCGCTTGCATATGCAAATGAGCCTTGTCAGCCAACCAAAAACCTAGAAAAAAATAACCGGGCAGTAGAGGTGATAGAATACTTTTATACATTATTCGCAGTGTACCAAATTAGTTACAGCGTAAAATTTAAAGCACCTAAAACTGTAAAAGCTACATAGCAAATTAGATACCTTTTTGATCTCATACTTATAACTTGTATATTGTTCTGTTTACCATGCACAGTTTTTATAGTCTAGGAGTAAATTGATTATCAGCGTTATAAACGGCTAACACTTTAAAAAAACATGTTTTATTTAAATATAAGTACTACCCAAAAATAAAATGGAACTTACTCATCACACGATGAGATACTATTTCATCTGTTCCTTTGTAGCATCCATACAAACCCGCATCTTCACTTGTGGCATTGGAGATTAATAAGTCATAGCTTTCTCCCTTCTTTGGTTTGGGTTGCTGTAGCTTAAAGTTTTCATGTTTCGAGATACCGAGAAACACTTTATTTATGTAGATAACTTGCAGGGAGGTTTTAGAGTTATCTTCCCAGCGATAATTTTCTTTGTCAGTTACGTTGCATTTTAGAAGAACATTATGATTGGCGAATACACACCTTCCGTTATCTCCATTGGTGTCAAAAACATCTGTATAAAAGTTGATAAGGTAAAGGGATTGCTCTTGTTGTGTATTAAATATAGACAAAAGACGAAATAAATTTAAAACATAGATAAAATGAAAACTCATATACAGACACTTACGTTTCAATAAGAGGAGGATCGCTAAGAATCCTCGACGCCTCTTTACCGGGATGCTCCTCACAGCCATGTTATCAATAATGCAAATAAGGCATGAAGATAATAATCATATACGGACACAACAACATACGGTACTACTCTAAGCTTGTTGTTAAAAAGGGCAAAGAAAGTAAATGAAAGCTCAAGGGTTATCATTATGGCTTCACTATCACATTTACCTTCCTCTTATTCTCATCTATATAATAATTTACTTGCGTATTATTCAAACGTGCTAGGAACACAAAAGCAAAATAATTAAAAAAGTTAAAATGTAATCTTTTAGTTTCGTCTTTATAAAGGCACAAGTCGATTCAAATTAAGTGACTTGTTTTTGTCTAATACTTCCTGCATGTACTTTTGCAAACCGGTGACCCTGACAGTTTTATATTATATTGTTCAATGGTTGTGGATTGCTGGCACGGGGGGTTGGGAGAGGTTGGAGTGCTGGTTTATTCTACCAGAATTATTCTTATTTTACTTTTATGGTTATCTTCCACTTAAATAAGTTGCAGGAGTTGACGATTGTCTACATGTTTTCCATCCTGCATGTAGTCCTGAACCTGTTAAGAATATTCCATTGACCTCACGGAGGTCCATACCCGAGGCTGGATGAGAGGGTCAGTCACCAGGAACTTGTGCGGGACGTCGATTTGGTGCCATTG